>JAUZST010051368.1:0-24748 GCA_034779995.1 Parotocinclus haroldoi | reverse complement strand
TGTGTGTGTGTGTGTGTGTGTGTGTGTGTGTGTGTGTGTGTGTGTGTGTGTGTGTGTGTGTGTGTGTGTTTGTGTAGTTAGGGCTGGAGCGCTTCCATGGTGTTGGCATTCTTGGATTCAATTCTCCTGAATGGTTCATCGCAGACATTGGCTGCATCATGGCAGGGTACTGCATGTGATGTTCCTTTTCCCTGTTCACATTCTGTTCTTTCCTCTACCAACGTCTATATCAAAACACAATTTATATATATAGTCTACATATACGAGAGTGTTTACATGTATAAAGTAATCTTGGCATTAAGTCAATTACTGGGTTACTTGAACTACTTGAACTCATTGAACAAACTAATGATTGGCTTCTGCAAAGTTAATTTGTAAAAAAAAAAAATAATAACTTGCCTGTTGCACAATTTTGGCCTTATTTTCAGATAATTCTGCTGTGTTAGTCAGTATTCCACAGCTTAATCAGTTGTGTGGCTGTAAAAGCCTTGCTGGCTGTTGTGGTAACAGTTAATGACCAAGGTCTCTTCCAAGCAGCTAACTAAAGATCTAAATATAATTGACTTTCACAAAGAAATAAATAAGCTAATAGGATGGCCAAGCCTTGTTTTATTTTATTTTCTAAATTGAGCAAATACTCAATTTGTTCATTAAAATGTTATAATATATCAGACTTAGATTTGTTTACATATTTATGGCTATGTTAACATATTTTTTTGTAAATAAAACATTAAAATAATTTGATGTGTATGTTTGAGTATTTATATTCTGTATTTTAATTAAGGTGAAATATGAGTCAAGGTGAAATGCGAGGAAGGTAACAGGGTGTGGTTACTGGTTAAATAATGAAAGATCTGATCACCAGTTATTTGTTCCTTCCTCAGAGGCCTCGCCACGGGAATCTACACCACCAACTCTCCAGAAGCCTGTCAGTACGTGGCTCAGGACTGTGAAGCCAATGTGCTGGTCGTAGAAAACGACAAACAACTTGCAAAAATCCTTCAGGTTTTTAAACCCTTAAATTCCAATTTACATGACTTATTACTTATTAGCTAACACGAATGATTTATTAAATGCAATAAATTGTTTAAAATGTTTAATTGAAATAGTGAAGAATATATGCATGGTCATGAATAGAACCTTTCCGTTACAGTTACAGAAATAGTAATTAAAAAAAAAACCCAGTCATTTAAGGATCCTCAAATATATTTCATGTCTCTTATAAACTCCCTATATAAAGCATACTAAAATTCTCACAACAATTAGGAGATATTTCAAAATGAATAGAAGGAGCAGGGGCAGCAATGCAACAGAGTTGTGGGGAAGGTTTCCTGCTTCCACTGGATGACGGATGAACCCAGACCATACAAAATCAGCTCCTTCATGTTGGACTGCATTCCTGGCGACCAATGGGATGCATTTCATTATTTGCTGAACAATGTAGAACCTGTAGATGGTGGCTGGAGCAAGAGTGGCAGAGGATCCTACAAGAACTGCTGGACAATCTGACCCTGTCCATGCCCCATCACTGTCAATGTGGTTTGGCACTCTTGGATGACCATATACCATACTAAACCCTACTAACATGCTTCTGTTCATCCCCATGAATATGTTACTTGCTTCTCAATCACCATGATTTGCATCTTATTCGTGTAATCAAAAAACTTTTTTGATTTTTCATTTGCTTTACTGATGATCTTGTTTAATAGAATAAAATAAAATTCTTTTTTTTAATAATTACTTCATGCTAATTTTGAAATATCCCTTATACCACACACACACACACACACGCACACACACGCACATTGCCCACATGTGATGGTAGAATCTAGAGATGCTAGAGAATCATAAGTCGTAAGTAGCTTATGTTACAACTGACATTAAATTACGCTACTTACAGGCGCTATAAACGCGCTACTATCACAGAATTAGCCTTACAGTTTGTTAGTGATAAGTTAGTGAGTGTCTTAACTAATTTTGAACACGCTCCATACCATAATGATAATTCTGTAACTTGGTCTCAAGAATGATCTTTACATTTTGTGAAAGTGAGCTCTTCAACTGTAGAAATTAAGTCTTTCTTGTTTAAACTTAGGTTGCAGACCAGCTCCCGTACTTGAAGGCCATGGTTCAGTACAAGGGTGAAGTGGAGAAGAAGATACCAAATGTATATACGGTAGGCACTTACTGTTCTACTCCAGATATGCCGCATTGTTTTGACTGTCCAGCGTTTGATCTTTTTACAGCATCTAGCTGTCCTTAATGCCCTTCATCCAAAACAACCAACAGGCACAGATAAATAACCTTGCTTAAGGGCCTAAACTACGGCTTAGCAGAGCCTCTACTAAATGGGCATTTAAAAACCTAAAGCTTTATCCTTTGAGCTCAGTTCCTCGCTTACCATTCATTTGTTATACTTCATGGAAAGTCCTAGAGTTTGATTATTTTCTTGTTTTGAAACAAGACTTAGACCTGATAAAGATTCTCTAGTTAATAATTTCCATTGATAAAACAATGCACAGAGAGGAAATATGATATAATGTTCAGCATTGGGCCTCTCTGGCTCTTATCTTGCATGGAGATTAGATGATTGAATTGCATGTCAGTCCCACTGGGTAGAACTGAGAGTTCCCAGTTTCTCTTACCCTTACCAACATCCAGGAGTCTACAGTTCATGGGTTCCCGAACATATGCCTCCTGTTTGTGTCTGTGTACCAACGAGTTTCACCCCTTTGAACTAGAAATTCGAGAAGGGGCACCCCATGTCTGTTTGACTGTGATTTTGCCTGTAAAAGTTTTCTGTGAAAAGTGTACTGTGAAAAGTGTGAGCTTAAGACTGTTAAATCGCTTGATGTTAATATATCACACGTAGAACAACTTAGAATGGTGGAGACCCAACATTGTATCGGTAAATAATCTCATTGAAATATATGCTCTCTTCTTACAGTGGGCTGAATTTATGAAGCTTGGTGAGGATGTTTCTGATGCCCACCTGGACTCAGTAATCAACAGTCAAAACGCAAACGAATGCTGCAGCCTTATCTATACCTCAGGAACCACAGGCAACCCTAAAGGGGTCATGATAAGTCACGACAATGTGAGTTACCTTCTGACCTGCTTCACAGAACAGAACATTGATATTACGGAAGCGTTTTATTCATTTTAGGTCTGAATAATATTTAATAGTGATCAATAATTACTTTCCATTTGGCAAACACATTTCTTTCTAAGGGTAAACATTTTCAAGGCAGTGCAAAATCTAGTAGCCAATAATCAGTGTAACAGAAAAGTGATCTGTTGCCTGTGCTTTTTCCAGATCACGTGGCTTTCAAATGCAGCAGGGACTATGATCGGTTTAAATAAGGGAGAGGATGTTTTGGTGAGTTATCTGCCTCTCAGTCATGTGGCAGCCCAAGTCAATGACATGTGGATCGGCATTAAATTTGCCGCCACTGCTTACTTCGCCGAACCAGATGCATTAAAGGTATGTTTTGTTATTGAAAATAAATTCATTAATAAAATAGAAAATTATCATTTTTGAGTTCAAATAAATATAGCATTAATGGTGTATGCAGTTAAATTAAATTTTTAGATGCCATCTTGCTAATCAGCTCTGCCCCACTGTTTGTGTATCTCAATAAAAATATGTTTGCTAAAGATTCATGACAGTACTGTGGGCATGGTGCAGTAGCTGGAACTGGGCTGAATGTTGATTTCCTTGCAGGGTTCTTTGGTAAACACATTGAAAGAAGTGCATCCCACAACCTTCCTGGGAGTTCCACGGGTGTGGGAGAAGATGCAGGAAGCCATGAAATCCGTCGGCGCAAAGTCTTCTGTCATGAAGAAGAAAATTGCTGACTGGGCCAAGGCTATAGGACTTGAGGCCAGTTACAATGCCATGAACAAGTATGTTTTGGCTTAAATCCCTTTTGAATGATTTAGACGTTTAGATTCTGTTACTGAAATTTGGTCTCTTGTGTCTTGATCTCCAGTGATCCTAACGTGCCCTGGGGCTTCACGCTGGCCAATAACCTAGTCTTCAAAAGGGTTCGAGCAGCACTTGGGCTAGACCGGTGCAAGCACTGCTTCACAGGTGCAGCACCGATCACCAAGGACACACTGGAATACTTCATGAGTCTGCACATTCCACTGTGTGAGCTCTATGGCATGAGCGAATGCACAGGTCCTCACACAGTGTCCTGGTCTAGCAACTACCATATTATGAGGCAAGTCCTTGATTTCCTTCCTATGCCTGCCTAATTTTTTTATGGTTTTATGGATTATGGTTTGCATCTGGCTGAATTGTATCTACAATAACACTTAAAATTAGTCTCAACAACGGCAGTACATGGTTAAAATATTAAAGCAGTAACTGCTCAGATGGACACTGGCTATGGCAACTATATGAATGTAATGTAAAAGTATATCATATCGATTATATTTGCAAAGATAACACAATAAATGTTTCCAGGATATCTATACCACTGAAAGAATTAGGGGATATTTTGAAATAAAATATCCCATAACTAAATATCCTCGAACAAATGTGTTCCTACAGTTGTGGTAAGGTGGTAAAAGGCTGCAAAACAAAGCTAGACAAGCCAGATGAGGATGGCAATGGGGAGGTTTGTTTCTGGGGCCGACATGTCTTCATGGGCTACCTGGATATGCCTGATAAGACTGAGGAAGCACTGGATTCAGATGGTTGGCTGCACTCAGGAGACTTGGGAAAGCACGACAAAGATGGCTTTCTGTACATTACAGGCAGAATAAAAGGTAAGAGTGGTTAATACTATTGACTAGACCAATAAATCATTACTTAACAGTTTGGAGTTTTATATAAAACAAGAAATTACCAAAGCAAACAGACTTCCTAACAAACATGCATTTACAGAGCTTATCATCACTGCTGGAGGAGAGAACATCCCCCCAGTCCCTATTGAGGATGCAGTCAAGGAGCAATTGCCCATCATCAGCAACGCCATGTTGGTGGGAGACAGAAAGAAATTCCTATCCATGCTCCTAACTCTGAAAGTATGACAGCCAATAGTTAATTAACTACTTACAGCCAATAGAGATTTCAAAGGATTATTTAGTCTAAGAGTACTAATATGCCTAATAAAGAACAAGCTTTATTTATATAATGGTCCATGGCCAATGCTGGCTTCTATTCATCATAAAATGTTTTCTTAGCTTTTTATACATTTCAACTTTATCACGTTTTTCACTACCCAGTGTAATGTTGATGACAATGGAGAGCCCACAGACGAACTGACCCCACTGGCGGTAGATTTCTGCAGGCAGCATGGAGTCATTGCAAGCAAAGTTTCAGAGATCATCAATAACAAAGAGCCAGCAATTTACAAAGTCATCAAGGAAGGTATGGACAGAGTCAATGCCAAGGCTACATCCAATGCTCAGAAGATCCAGAAATGGACGATCCTGCCTCAAGACTTCTCTATATCTGGAGGGGAGCTTGGTAAGGGTTTAAAAGTTTTTATATGAGAGTGATTATGCTATCATTATATGGGTCAGTGATGAATCCATATAATAAGTTTTGTATATAATAATAACAACCAATTAGACTACATGAAAAATCTTGTATTTTCTACATACAGCTATTTTGTTACATACACTGCTCACAAAATTAGGGGATATTTCAATAGAGATATTTCATTTTGAGCAGTGTATGTGCTGTATTGTGGGTCACCCCCGCTCTGTAAGCCACAACAGGAGCAGTTCAAGCCCCCATCCTAGAAGTACTGAGACTCAGGAGCCTCTGTCTCACTGGTAAAAGCATAAATGAAAAGCATACCGAGCAACTGAATATTCCACAAAGGCAGTAAGCCATACTTGGACCTGTAGTCTGATGCCAGGAACCCTCACTTGTACTTTGTTTTGTCGAGAGCCATCAACAACTTCTGGGTGTTCATTAGTGACATGTACTGAGACACAACCCTGTAACAGGCCATCCTACCTTGCCAGATGATGGTTGCAAGCCAGAGTGTTTCAGTAAACAAGCACAAGTCTGGTTGTGTCCATCTGGTCAGCTCTGACTTAAGAATTGTGCTCCTTACAGTCTCAGTGTCTATTTCTCCTTATTACATCCCAATTTGCCAGCAGCAGATTTCAGATTCACAGGGCTTTTTGGGGTTGAGGACTGGGTGACATATGATACATGTGTACTTCACTGTGAAAGGCTTCAGGGAAAAACGTACAAGCAACATCATCTAAACGAGGTGCTGTAGTAACGTACAAAACTGCCACATAGGCATAAAGCCCCAATTGAAGTAATTAAATGTAGTCTTGGGCTAAAATAGTAATGTTTTATATTTATATTTTTTATATTTAATATATAAGCAAAATACTTCACCGACAAGCTTATGGGAATCTATTTTTACTTACTTTAAATTGAGAACATAGCGAAATATGCCTTTTACTCTGTATAATAAAACACACCTTTTCTCTCTTGTTGTAACCAGGTCCAACCTTGAAGCTCAAAAGGCCGATTGTTGCAAAAATGTACAAAGACGAAATTGATAAGTTTTATGAGGAATAAATTGACACACCTGACTTAAACTGGACAAATGGAGAATAATCCAGTTTGTTTTCTACTGCGGACTTGCACTGTCCTTACTCCTGTTAATTCACAGCATAACACTAGAATGAGTGTACATGTGATGATGCCTGCAATTGATGATGCCTCATCTCAGCAGAAGCTAACCACAAAATTTCACATAGCCTATGTATTGTATAATACTGTATAATACGAGTTCTCTGAAAGATTCTGTACTGCATAACTACTGCTGCTAGATCCTTAATTCAAGATGAAGCATGCTCAACGTAAAAATGAAATGATTTAAATATAGAATGGTTATTTTGCACTTTTTAAATAAACCCAGATATGTGAACCCACCTATTTCTCACCAAGTCTGATGTTAAAATCAGTCAGGGACATGCAGAGAGGTTAGCTGGGCATAGTTTTAACTTTGTATGGTGTTTGTAAGTTATTTTATACAGTTTACTCTCACTGACTCTCATTTGACTCACATGTTATTGTTCTGTGACCTATTTTGTCTGGGTTTGTTTTGTCTATACAGGTACTATTATAAACCACACTGCACTACAGGGCACTAAAGCCAGATTATCTTGCAGTATTACACATATTGCTTTTATAGTAAGTTGCTGAACCTGCTTGAACAGGTAGTCCGTCTCTTTTACTTTTAATCATTAAAGCAGAAACTAGAACCAGGTTTAAGTTTCAGTCAGACTTCACAGAGGTCTTGTGTTACAAAAATGTTTTAAAAAAGAAAACTTGATCACACAGTCCTCTGTTTTCAAGGATAAAGCATTATTTAATTCATTCAAATTTGTAAAAGCCTAAACCTATTCAGAGTCGCTGGGAGATGGGCCCCAACCAGCATCACAGAGTGCATGATAGGAGCTAACAATAGGCAGGACACCAGTCAATGGCAGATGATATTTGCACACATACTGTCACTCAGACTGGGACAGTCACTTTAAAAACACCAGTTAACATGACGTATATCTTGGGAAGTAAAAATACATACCATACCATACATGGAGAGAACATGCAAATCCACAGAAGGAAGAAAAAATGAATCAAAATGGGGTCTCTGGAACGTATCTGACATATAATGTTTTGACTTTTTCATGATGGCAAAAATATTCAATGACATCTTTCAATTACACTTGCAATTATTACAGAATTAAATTAGTTCTCTGGTAAGTACAGTGAGTACAGTGAGTCACAGAGAAAGTTACATATCTGAATACCCTGGCAAGTAATGTGTGAGGGGGCATATCTTTAGGCTGGAACATGGCCGCCATATTGGATCAAGGGCAGGTTCTGACTTACCCTGTACTGTCTGCATTACTGTCTTTCTAAACAGTGTGTATTTAATTTAAAGGCATAGAGATATTTACTACTGTCTGGAGTTTCAAACAAGATGTTTTAAGCTTTGATCTTTATGAAGGATCCAGTTATTGCTGTTACGACTATCTCCCACCCAATTACGATGATAAAATCTCATCACAATCTATCAGCACAACACAGAAAAAAACAATGACTGTGTTTCACAGTCCTGTACTCTAACTACGACTTGCACGAGGATTGAAACAGAATGAGTTCTGAATCACAAATGTTTGCTTGATGGCAATATACAGCTTGCAGTGGACAGTGGATTTGTTGTGACTTTTCTAGCTCACCAAATTTAACCCATGAAACAGTGGAAATTAGTTGACATATCAAGGGCTAACTGTGAAATCTAGCACTCCTACTTTGATGCTTATGATGGGTGTTGATGTTGCACATAAGATTAAGCATTGTCTTACTCAGACCAGTTGCTGGCTCTGTATGTAAGCAACACACAGATCAAATACAGCCGTTTAGGTACAAAATTATTGATTATAAAGTCCAGGGTTCAAGTCCCTGGACTGCCAAGCTGTTGGGGCCTTGAGCAAGTCCAATGTCCAACAATAGCTTTGATTGCACCTTGTAAGACTAGAGTATACCAGTTGTAAGTTGCTCTGGATAAGGACATCTTATCCACCTATAAATACATTTTATAATGTATCAGTATATAGAACCGAATAAAGGACAGAACATCATGACCACCTTTCTAGTGTTGGCAATAGCTTTAACGGTGAATGTTGTAGGCGCACCTTTGTAATATTATTTATTATCAAATTATTTAGGTACTTTGTTAAACTAAAAGGAGTGTCTGTAGAAATCATATCATGTGAAAGTCATTACCTTCTGTCACGTTACACCATGAAATAAAACAAAGAATATCCTGTATATAACTTTTCCTAACTGTTTTAAACATACAAAAACCAGAGCTGATTAATTATTAAAACACCCAAAATCCTTCGAATCATTGTATTTTTGTCTTTTTCTGCCCTTGGGTACATCACATGCGCCTGAGCTTGCTGACGTCACGTGCGTATTCCGAGTGTTGCTTGGATCCTGCACGTGGGAATGCTAGATATTGTTGTGCTACGTGGCGTTTGTTTAAAACTCGTTTAGAGATTCGGTTTGGACTGATATGTTGATAAACGTTTTCATACCAGTTTGAAAGCTGTGTTTTTAAGCCTCGTTTAGAAACGTTGGTTTTCTACCTCGCTTCCTTTAATCCTGCCTTGCACGCTCGCGCGTCGCTCAATTTGATTTTTTCAATTAACCCTTTCAGCCCCTTAACGTCATATGGAGTGAAATTCTGTTGTCACAAGACCTGTTTTACGTAATCGCAGGATTTTCTCTTTTTAACCATTTGAAATCAATTGAAAATTTCACTTCATTGTTTTTGACTACTAAGAATGGAAGTACTGATATATTTTTCCTCAAAACAAACATTGCACATGATTAACTTTGGCTTTCATTAACAATCTGAGACAGAAAGGGTGTAAATACTAGTAAGTTGAGTTCTTAGCCCTTACATCTGGAAGTTCTATGTGATTTAGATGTTTTTTAACGTTCGAAAATATGAGATACACTCTTGTGCCACTATATTAGGTACAACTGTTCTTAACACAAATATCGAATTAGCCAGTCATGGCTGTGCATTTAGGTAGGTAGACATTGTCAAGACAACCTGCTGAAGTTCACACAAACATCAGTGACTTCGAACCTCACCTGGTTTGAGCTGAAAGAAAGGAAACAGTAACCACTTATTACAACTATTGCATGCAGGGAAGCACCCGTGAATGCACAATGGCAAACCTTTAAACAGGTGGGCTACAGCAGCAGATGACCAAACAAGGTGTCCACCCAGTCAGGCAACTGAGGCTCCAATTCACTCAGACTCACCAAAACTGGACAACAGAAGACTGGAATAATACTGACAAGCCTCTATTTTGACATATACTGTATTTGATGGTAGCGTGTAGAATGAATTAGAATAATATTCGATATAATTAGAATTAGATTATATTAGATTAGATAATTAACATGAACACATGGATCCACGCTGCTTCCTTGTATCAATGGTTCAGGCTGGTAGTGGTGGTGTAATCGTGAGGGGGATCATTTCTTGGCACACTCCAAGATTTAGTTAATAGAATAGTTTAAATGCCACAGCCTAGCTGAGTATTTTTGTTGTGACCATGTCTGTCCCATTGTGACCACAGTGTACCATCTTCTGACATCTACTTCCAGCAGGATGACAACCAATACATCTGCAGCAGTCGTGTGATTCTATGATGTCAACATTGGCCAGCATATCCGAGGAATGTTTCCAGCGCCTTTTAATCCATGCCATGAAAATTAAGGCAATTGGGCCCTAATGGGTATAAAAGTGGTCAATGATTAAAGAAACCTAGTTATTGCTATTGCTAAATTAACAAAATATGTCAAGCGAGGGTTGCCACCCTTATCGTGGACAAATATGGGACACGCAATTGCTGTCCCACCATCCAACCCTCCATCCAAGATTCTGTATTAAAAGGCAACCCTATAGCGAATGTTTACCTAATATAACCTTTGCAAAGATAGTAAATCAAGTGTTTACCTTTTCTTATCTGCGTGCCCATAAATTGACCAAAAGGTTAATGTTTAATTGTCTGCATTTGCGTCTGCGTGTGTTATACAGCCCACCTTTTCTGGCATGTTGGCCATTAATTCATAGTTATGAAGCTCCTTGTTTAATCAATAGCTATTACTCAAACGCTTTCTCCTTCTCTTGCACCAAACAGCTGGATGATGGCGAACTTCAAAAGAATACTGTGGGATTACAAAAAATATATAATTACCATCCTGACACCTCTTCTGATCATGCCTTTACCCCTTGTTGCCCAGAATTCGGTAAGAATGTTTGCATGTCGCTGTGATTGAGAAGATCAGTTTTCAGAATATGTGAATGAAATGTTATCATCTGGAAGTGAGGAAGTGTTAGGTGCCTTACATTATTGTTTCATTCTGTGTAGTGTAGTCTCATATAATATGCTGTTTTGATACAATAATGTTTTATTGATACTCACCATGTTGCCCTAGCTTAAAATGACTTTGCATATGCAGGGTTTCCAAAGAAAACAAACTTTTTAAATGGAGCTGTTTCCACACCAAACAACTAAGAAAATACTTACCATGTTACTCCTGTGTTTCTGAAAGGATATAAATTCATTCATCTACTGTACAAGATTCTGCCTAGAGTTTGTGATATGCACATGTTGCATAAGAAGGTTTGCTTTGATGTATTGCCTTTGATTCCCAGTTATCAGTGACGATAATGCTGAAGACTATAATTGTGAAAGCCAGTCAAGCTATGAACTACTGCTGATATTCCATCATTATATTAATGGATCTCTGTAATGAATCTTAACTATACTAATTAAAGAACGTGCAATGTTCTTTAACAGCAGCTTTTTTGTAAGAATCCTGTTAACTGTGAACAGGATTTCTACTAAAAATAATATGATGTACGATTCAAATATTCACTTTTATTATTCAAATTAAACAGTTCAGTGGCCAGTCTGAGAATACAATATTTTCTAATATTTAACCAATGCAGCGCTTGAACTAAGAAAATTAATTCTAAGTGAAGGTAAAAAGGTGGGATATGAATCCATGGAGTTCAGAATTGTCTGTGCTGAATCAACTGAAACCAATGAAAAATGGCACATTTTCTACTTCAGTTTTATATACTGTTTAATATGTATCACATTGTACTCTATAACTCTTAAATATGGATAAAGGACGTTTAAAAAACAGAAGTCAATTATAATTTTAGAAATAAATTATAGTATTTATGTTCATCTAACATGGCATTGCAATGAATGAGCCTCTTACTGATATATGTACTAATTTAAGTACTGCAACACCATTCTAAAAACATGCCATTATACGTTTGTATATATGTTTGTATTCGTGAGCAGTATTAGTGTGTATGACTTTGTGTTGCAGAAAGCTGATTGTGGCTTTGTACTCATCCTGATGGCTGTGTACTGGTGTACAGAATGTATCCCATTGGCCGTGACTGCTCTCTTTCCTATTATCTTCTTCCCCATGATGGGCATCATGAAGTCCGAACAGGTGTGATTCACACGTTAGTGCTGATCTGTTTACCAGTCATCACTAAGCTCTGGTTTGTCTACAGGTCTGTCTCGAGTACTTCTCTGATACCACTATACTGGGAGCGGGTGGGCTGATGGTGGCTGTAGGTGTGGAGTATTGGAATCTCCACAAACGCCTAGCTCTGGGTGTGCTTATGTTGGTGGGCATAAAGCCAGCATTGTGAGAACCACTTCTGCACTACTATCCTCAAAAGCTTATTAAGAGGTCTTTCTTTGTGACCCTTGATTTCTTTTTTCTCTTTGAGGTTAATGATGGGGTTCATGTGCATCACAGCCTTCCTCTCCATGTGGGTCAGCAGCATGGCCTCCACAGCTATAATGCTGCCTATTGTCGGAGCTGTGATGGAGAACATTAGCGTAGCCGAGGCAAATGCTGAGGAGCACGAGTTACAGCAGAGCAAAGCCAATGAAGGTTCACGAATCAGTCAGAACAAGGACAACGACAGCATCACTCGTATGTAGATACAAGGGTTAAATACGTACAAATGCTTTTTGGGCCATTGTAGTGATGGAGGTGGTCCCCATGTCAAGGTTTTCTAAAATCAGGAAGAGGTACGGGTGTACCCTTGCAAGATAAAATCTAGTACATTGATAGATGTTGAAATTGAACTAATGTTCTCACCATTCTATATGCATGACTGTGCATTTTCGGCAACATGCACGTCTTGGCTTTTATGGCCCTATTGGTCATGTTCAAGTAGAAAAATTTGCTACTAGGTTAAGATTTAAGGAAGACATAGGAAAAACACAATATTAACTTAAACTGACTAACTGTGCAATTACCTGCTAGTGTAAGCAGAGAAACTACTGCTCTAATCTTAACTAGAAGCATCTCTTCATTCTGCAGAAGAAGAGCCAAGCCCTAGTGAACATCAAAGTGCTGAGCAGAGGAGGATAAAGCATGAACAGAAGTATATAAAACTCACCAAAGGAATGTGCATGAGTGTTTGTTATGCTGCCGGCATTGGAGGAACTGGGACCCTCACTGGTAACTTCCCCAGTCTTATCCTCAAAGCTCAGATCGACAGGTATTACATACTACAACAGACCTTAAACGATGCAGTGTAATGGCTGCAGTAACATACAGGCTATTTTTAATTCACACAGCATCTATCCAAAGAACGGGGACGTAATCAACTACGCTTCCTGGTTTGGCTTCGCTTTCCCCAACATGGTGATAATGCTGATTCTCTCATGGATATGGCTGGAGATAATGTACATTGGGTTTAAGTAAGTTTATTTATATACAGTATTTATAGTAATGATACTTTCTATAATAATATACTCAGTCATAATAATAGAACACTCCCAAAAATTAGGGGATATTTCAAAGTGGATATGATGAGGATCCCACAAGAACTGCTGGATAATCTGATCCTGTCCATGCCCCATCACTGTCTGTGTGTTTTGGCACTCTTGGGTGACCATACACCATACTGACCAGTCAATGTGCGGGCACTCTTGTCCAGTTTAACATAATTCTGTTCACCCCCATGAATATATCACTAGCTCCTCAGTCACAGTAATTGATCAGACAACTTTCTTTACTTTGTCATTTACTTTTCTGATGATCTTGTGTACTGTAATAAAACCAAATACCTCTTTTTTAATTTTGAAATTTCGCCTAATTTATGGGAGCAGTGTATATATAAAGGTGGATTGCAGGAAAGAAAAAACCAAGTAGCCATAAAGGGATATAAAGAGCTGCATTTAAACTGTAATATTAAATTATACATTTATTGTCCAGTTGTTTTCTATGTTTTTAACAGCAAGTTTGTCCCCAGCTTACGTTAACATGTTGTAGATCAAATCTTATTATCAATGAGGAGATTCAATTGATTAATAGATGATCGTGTGCAGTCAACAATGTCCTTCGACTTTGAGCAGTTCAGCTTAAACAAGTTCTGCTGCATCCAAGATTTAATTTTATGGATACAGCTTGAGATTGCAGTAGATAATGGCCCAGCTGTTTTGACGTAAATTTATCGCTGACAAGAAATTATAACCCATGCCATATAAGCAAGATGCCACTAAACAAGGTTGGTTTCAGTGGCAGAATGTGGGGAATACCATGACAGACTGATCCAAAATAAGTTGTTATTATTTATTATTTTAATACATTGAACAAACTGAGAGCTAACACTGGTGAGCGCAGTACCAGCTACCTTTACATCGGGCCCAGTAGGCGAGATTTGAATTGAATTGGCTTGATTGAATTCAGTCGATAATGAAACTTTCACAAACAGCGAACACAACACCGCAGATAAAAAATTGTCATGTCGGCAAGTAGAGACTCAGGCGGCCGATGCTCTAGTGTTACTTCTCGTTTTTGGTGTGTATTCATCCGCTGAATAAATACGCTATTGTAGTGTTTTAAACTGTTGAATAATCAAGCAACACGCTGAAGTAATCGAACGTTCTCTTTACTTAACACTCCATACATCACTCTCGTATCACACCTGCTCCGTCTGTACCGAGCTTACAGCACCTCATATCCTACACACTGAGTATAAACAACAGGTATTTACTGTAAATCCTCATATTTTATCATTTATTGTTAGAATTAACATTTTTAATATATAATATAATACTTAATATATAATATAATACTTTCTTGGTTGATAATTGTACTGGTATAAGAGTAGTGGTTCCATTTCTTTCATGCAATAACCTATGACATGTTTCAATACATTTTCGTTATCAGTTAACGTTAACTTTCTGTTCCAAGACGTTACAAAACAGCAACCTTGCAACAGAGGTGTTTAGATAACACAATATGCATATAGTTTGTTACTGTATGCAGTATTTTATTTATATACAATTTTGTCTTTTGTTCTTTAGTTTTATATTCTCTTTTATGCTCTTACCAATATTTGATTATCCTTATTATAGTCTATGTAATTTTATATTATGTTTTATTTATTATTATTTTTTATGTTTTCTTTACATTTTTACATTTAGCTTCAGTATGTAATATCACATGTTCTGTAAATTTTTTCTACTGTTCAGTTTCAAGAAAGCCTTCGGTTGTGGAGCAAATAAAAACATTGAGCGGGAAGTGTACCAGGAGACGAAGCGAGAATACAGGAACCTCGGCAGAGTGAGCTTTGCAGAGTGCTGTGTGCTGGTGCTCTTTGTTATACTCGTGGTGCTCTGGTTCACACGGGATCCTGGTTTCATGCAAGGCTGGGCCTCAATACTCTTCAACAAGGAAAAAAAGTAGGTGCTCTGACATTGTATTATTCTGTTGGGTTAGACTTTTTTGGCTGCAATTGCAGTCATATAGTTTTTATCCAAGACTGTTGTTTTCGATAAACGATAAGCAGCGATAAGCAGGCATACAGGCAGCAGCCAACTGATTGAGCTTTTTCACTTTCAGTACATTATGTAATAAAAAACATGAGATTTCCAACACTTTATTATAAAATTAATGTTATGGTAATTACGTTGTCTAACTGTGTGTTAATGTAAGTGTTTAAAGCATGTTTAAGCTATGATATACTCAGTGTACACAGTAAACTTCATGATGGGAATCTGATAATATATGTAAATTCAGCAGAACTTTAAACTGTGAATTTTCCCCAGGCATGCCGTATGTAGTACGATACTCTCCTGTGCTAATTGAGGAAATTGGCAGTGCGTGACATAGGAAGTCACAATGCAGGAGTGATGAGTGCTGGGAAAAATAGTGAGAAAATGATACACTATATTACACTCTGTTTAGGATACGTTCAATTTATGATGGATTTGTTGGAATGTACTGCCATCATAATTTGGTGCCTACCTGTATATAAAACTCCTTGGTTTACGATACTTTCAACCTACGATGAGTTTGTCAGAACGTATCCCCATCGTAATCAACAACAGCTGGTATTTTTTATTTATTTTTTATTTAGCACAAATATGTTGTTCCTGATTTCCACTTGCTCGTTGGAGTTTCCCAAATTACCACTTGTCATAAGAGAAGTTGTGCATTGGGGTGGGGGCAAATAAAAAGCACTCCTTAATTCACAACAATTTTTTTGCTGTGCAATACGCTCACACCCACACTCCATTCACTACAGAGAGTCGAGACTGAGTCTGGCGCTTTAAAGCAGATCTTTCATGCTGTGTTGATCATTTGGAGGAGTTTGAGTTTAATGTCCAGTAATGTCCAAATGTGATCATTTGATTTACTAAAACACTGAATTCCACCAAGAATAATGAATAGTGTAGAAACGTTGGTAAACAAGTCATTACCACACTTTAATAATTAAATTAAATAAAAGCCAGGCATATCTTAAATTAATCATCTGTGTAGTACATGCAAGTTGACATATAATCGGTAATTCATGTTATGTGAATCCACTTTATCCACTCTTGTTAAAAGGCTGTGCAGAATGTGGAAAAACAGTTGCGACACCACATTTCGGGTGTTGTGAGTGAGCTATCCACTTGTTTGTGTTACAGGTTTGTTACTGATGCTACAGTCTCCATTGGTATCAGCTTAATTTTTTTCATCCTGCCCTCCACAATTCCCAGATTCTCATGTCAGTCTTCTTCTTCTGACATACATGGTATGTTTTATCAGTTTGTGACAGTTCTATAAACTTTGGGTCATTTCACTGTAGGGTTTGTTTATATTCATGTATATTTTTGTTTATATTCAGCTCCAACCATGTGTGGAGTTTGCATGTCCTTCCCATATCCTCATGGGTTTGTGCTGGATACTGGTTTCCAGTCCAAAGACATGGATTATGATAATTGATTATGCCAAATGTGTGTATGTATGACTAGTTATGATGTGCTTGTTTTGAAATGTTAGGAAGACTGTTTTTGTATTTATCTCTTATTTAGACTCATGTCTCATACGGAGCAGTCTTGTTCCATTTATGGGCTAAATAATTACAGGCATGAGAGATTAATAATATTACATTATGTATAATATAAGTAACCAACTCCAAACTCGATCAACTTAATCAGTTTTACTTTCATAGAGTGAAGATTTTACATTATTAAGACTATGGTGACCAGAGATTTTGAGCTATGTTTGAAAGACCTGCCAACAGTAAGGATTCTCAAATGATCTTGGCCATTGCTTAGTGTAGCTAACTAAATGACAAATTTGTTTTAATCATCATAATCAGGCAATAACTATAAAAATAGATACGCATCTCAACATGCCCATACCCTCTGGCAATCATTAAAAAGTTTAAAACAACCAGAGGTTGTAATTGGTAAATAAATTTGAGTACAGAAGAGTACTTTGCCCACATCCACAAAAAGGAGGACTGTTAGGATTAGTGAGATTCGAGTGCTGTTATGTAAACATAGTTGAACTACTAACTACTTGTCCGACATGGACAATAATTTTACTTCATTTGTAGTTCCATTTATTTCATATTTACAGTGGGTTATTTTTAACTTTATTTAAACCCGTTTACCAAGGTTACTCGTAATTCTGATGCTGACTACAAATGTATTGCCTTTGCAATCCTTAAATTGTTTAATGCTCTTTGTTTGCAGGTAGAAGCAAAATAAAAGCTCCTGAGACCCTGCTACGCTGGGAGCTGGTAGAGATGAAAATGCCCTGGAACATTCTGCTGCTGTTAGGAGGAGCTTTAGCTCTTTCCAAGGGTTGTGTGGTATGAACTGCTTTGATCATATATAGGAATCCTGGATACTACTTTGGACTAAAACTGATAAATCACTCTCATTGCTGTCTTGATGGGGATGACTTTTCAGACCTCCAATGGTTTTCTTTGAAATATCCTTAAATAGTGATTAGCACCAGCGGCTAAAGCAGCATCTAATAGAGGTGTGCGATATTGGAATAAACCACCTCCATGCAGGCGAGGATGAGACACGTCTAGCAATTAAAGCTAACAAAGTAGACAGAGAAGCTGATGGTATCTGTCTTTTGACTTCTGTCTCTATTTGTGCTGTCATTTTTAACTAAAGTTATACGTTGCTAGGTAGAACTTGGTTTGCGGCACTAGCACGCTGCGTGCCGTGTAGTTTATCCTACCTGGTACAGTCATTATGTGAAGCCTTAAGGTGTGTTATTTTGCAAAGTGAGTGACATACTCGATTATGTGAGGTCAGATGTCGTTAAAACAATGTCGTTAAGTTACTAGCGTAGACCAGTGGTTCCCAAACTTTTTGTACAGTACCTCTCTACAGTGCGTTATCAATATATTCAAGCCCCTACTCTGACACACACGTACACATCTTTTGAGTCTAAACCTCACTATTAACTTCACAATTAATGCAAATTCATATTTTTTAATTGAAGAAAACCAGATAGATGATACATATGGCACACCCCTAGCATCCTGATTTCCTCTGTATTCATCAGTTCTTATATATCTTATACATGTATGGAAGTTTTTTTAAGATGATGTTTTTGCACCTGGCTTATTTTATGTCTAGATATCGGGACTATCTTTTTGGCTCGGGGAAAAGCTTCAGCCTCTTGGGAATATCCCACTAGCAGCCCTCGTTTTTGTGCTCTGCTTAGTGATAACCTTGTTCACTGAAGTCTGCAACAATGCAGTAATCAGCACCATTTTTATACCGATTCTAGCCTCAATGGTAAGACAGTACTTGTTTACACATGATAAAAATACAGAACATGAGTTTTTTTTCGATGGTTTGTGTTGACGTTCTGCTTATACTATCTCTTGCCCATTTTCCTTTGCCAGGCCAGTAGATTTACGATACATCCATTGTACATCTTGTTGCCCACAACTGTCAGTGCTTCATTTGCCTTCATGCTTCCAGTCGCTACACCCTCCAATGCCATTGCTTTTACCTTTGCCGAGCTTAAGATCTTGGACATGGTAAGGCCACAATTGTTGTTAAAAGTTTTCTGTTTCATTTTTAGCAGCTGAAATTTATATATTTAACTTACAGGTGAAGCCTGGGGTTGTGCTGAATGTGCTGGGGCTTATCTGCGTCAGCTTTGCTATTCACACCTGGGGTGTTGCAATGTTCAGCTTGAACACGTATCCTGAATGGGCCAACATCACCATCTTCCAGACCCCATAACTGAACAATTTTCCCCAACCCTCCCTGTGGTCAGGAGAAACAAAGGGGAAGGACACTGCAAACGGAATAAAATTAATAAAATTGGGAACTTAAATGGAAACAAAATGGATAAAAGGTAGAATATGCACCGTTTTATGACCTACTGCTAGACTTGGAACACAGTGATTTGCGTGCTCGTAAGTGTTCCATTATTACATGAACTTCTGTCTAGTAAGAAGCAAAGTCGATTAGGAGGAAGAGTTTTGCACAGCTTCAGTTTGAGTTTTGCCTCCAGTTGCCGAGCATGTCTACACAGGTTTCCTCTGTGTATTCTGGTACTCCGTCTGCCAAATCATTTAGATTGTCTAATGTGTAGGTGTAATGATTCTCCACCTTGTATCCAATGTTTGTGGGATTGGCTTTGGATTTACTGTGACCATCAAGAGGATTCAGCGGTTCTAGAAATAATTTGTATTTTGTAAATTATGCTTATTTGGACATTTGTGTGATTTGGACAGCTTTTACGTTCTGTGAACCATAACACTGCCATGGCTGACCTGCACTGTTCCAACAGAACCTCATGTCTTCAAATTTACTTCATCATTCCATTGGATACTATTTTTACTGGATTACAAACTATATTATCCTGATTAGGCATTTCTTTTTGTATTTTACTCTTCTATCCTCCCATTTGACAATATTTAGTTCCCCAGCCTCATAACAACTCAGGCTGACAAAGCAAGGCAACCGGCTAACAGGTGCGTCCATCCACGCTGGTTGAATGTCTGGTGTACGTAATATACTAACACCACCCAAACACCACCCTTTCTAAATACTTAACCCTGCTTTTAAGCAGCTTTCACTAGTAACTCACTCATGATAAAAAAAAGCATACATTTCTGTTTTTTCATATTGGTTGTAGCCTGATGGTATAGGTTTCAGCTTTCATTTCATCAACTCTCTGCCTGGGTGTCCACAAACTTCTGACTACATAGTGTACCTCAGTCATGCGGCCTTCAGAATTATTATACATGCAGAATTATTTTTTTCTCTGTAAAATGGTGCTGGTACCAAAAATATGGCAATTCTGCGTGTTCACGATGCACTTTAGGATTCATATTTGCTTTCACAAATTTCCAATTTATGAAATGTGTGTATGTTTAAGTAGAAATTATACTCTTTACAGCTGTTGAATCATGCTAAATGTGTACAGTACGGCTAATGTAATAAATTTTGTATGTATAGAGTACACCTGTTTTCATATTGATTTAATCATGAGTGAAAAAAAAAAAACGTGCAAAAGTTGCCATATTGTGGTGCACATACTGATACCTGGTAATGAAAGCTACAAAGCTGTTTGCTTCTTTATTGTAGCTCGATTAATGGTGGATGTGGTCGACCCAGTCAAACACTGCAGGAAATTATAGAATAATATTTAATATTAACAACAGTGTAAGATTGGCAGCAGAATATGGCCCGAGATATCCAAAACTGTGATCAAACGATTTGATTTTGTTTGGTTTAACTGTCGAGTTGAGTATAATTGAGTATAAGAGAAAAAGTGTCCTTCATTTGTTTTCTAATTCACCTCATTCATGCTTCTTTTATATGACCATTGAGTGATTATAATTAAAGCGTATAGAAGTTAGCTCTTTGTGTAGAATTAGGAATAAACCCCATCAGTACAGTACATAAACCCAGCAGATGCAATATAAAACAAAGATTATTATTGACAAACAAGCTTATATAGGCCATAATATAGGTCTTAAAGGCAATGCGTGAAAAATTCTCTCTGTTATAATGTGTTTTCTGCAGTATGTTATTGGACGGTATTGGACGGTGGAGCTTGTTTGGTGATGATTGCAACTGCCTTCTTTATCCAGGCAGTGTTACTGAGCTGGGAGAGCATGAAGCGAGCCACATCTCCTCTCGATACGGTCTGCCCTACAGGGTAACCATTCTCATCAGGCACATAGTAACCTTCATGGGTCAGAATCTCATTTCCTGTAAAGAGATGCAGAGGTAAGGAATAAAATGATGTTTAAGACACAGTTTTATATTTCAGTCTTGCCATTTCCAATAGCACTTCCTCCCTTATTGGATGTAAAGCTAACATAATGACGTTATTTTACCAGTTAAACATCACACCTGTTGCTGGTTCATTCTTCAGTCCTGGAGGTCTGACAATAGTCCAGTTGATGTCCTCAGTTTTTGCCAACTGCGCCTCCATCTCATACATGTTGCTCAGAACACTTCGGATAATTGGCAGCAGCAGGTAGCGGATGAAGAAAGAAGCATTGGTCCCTGAATTAGCTACAAAATCATAGAAATGAAAAACATCAATTCAAATCAAATTATCAAAATAGCATAAGCCACCAAATATTTAATGGCAATATTTAAAATACCAGCAACTAATACATACAGTTGTGCTTGTTAGCTTGTAATCCTTTTAGAATTTTCAATTTTCAATACTTCTGCATAAATATGACCAAAAACATCAGAATTTTTACACAAATCCAGAGACTTGATGGAAAGAACCAATTTAAACAAATGGAGACATGGAGTATTAAGCTTGAACATTTCATTTTTGAGGAAAGAAATAATGCAATACTACATACCTGTGAGTGGCAAAAGTATGTGACCCATTGCTTTCAGTGTCTTTTGTCACTTTCTTTTGCAGCAATTACAAAATCTAACTCCATTAAAAAAATCTTAAATAAACTCTGTTAACTGTAGGAAATGTAGCTTGTTCCTCTTTACAGAGCAGCTTCAGCTCTGGAATGCTTCCTCACGCTTCAGGTCCAGCATTTCAGTTGGATTAAGGTCACGAATTGAACTCGGCCACTTTAAACTATTTTTATTCTTCTTTAACCTTTTTTAGGTGGAATTGTGTCCTTAGGTTCGTTGTCTGCAGCATGACCTGCTTTCACTTGAGATTCAGTTCATGGACATGGATATCTTGACATTTGCGTTTTTTGCTGTTGTAATTCAGAATTCATTGATCCATCAAGTCATCCTGGCCCTGATTCAACAAAAAAGGCCCAAACCATGATACAACCGCCACCATGGTTCAAATACGGAAATTATTCTTTTGGTTTTTTTTCCACCCACACATAACATTTGCCAGTTAAAACAAAAGTTCTATATGCTCTCATCCATCCACAAAACATAGCTTCCTGGATTATCCATGTGCAAACTGTGGGTGTTCTTTTTGAAGATCAGCTGCTATCTCATAAAAGCACTTCCATGCACAATACAGTTGTTCAAAGTTCTGCTAATTGTTGACTCATGAACGTAAACATTAGCCAATATGAGAGAGGACTTTAATTTGGACACAATCTGTCTGACTGTAAATTGTTGGAGTCCGCATACTTTAGTAAATGGTTTTACAACCTCTTCCAGTCTGAAGGGCATCAACAACTCTTTTTCTGAGGTCACACCTTTGTTATTACATTGACTGAAAATCCCTTCAATTTCACCTTAAAATTAACTGCTACTTTATGTAATACAGATTGTTTTCCTCAATAACATCAAGTATCGTTTTTGTTGCATGTGTTTAACTGGGTTCTCCTTATTTACTTTAGTACTTGGGAAAGTCTGATGATGTTTTTAGTCACACACTGAAAATTGGAATGTTTCCTAATTTTTGTGAGCAGTTTTTGAAACTACTTTTTAAAAATGTTTTGGCAGCCATGTTGATATCACAATTGGTATCCATTACAGATAACATAACTGTACACCTATTAAAACTATTTAGAATACCTAAGTATTAAGGACATAAAGTATCTGTAAGTCAGTACGTTGTCACTTACGTTCAGTATACCATGATGTCATGGTGATGAGGCGATTGACTTTCACTTCTCTCATAGCACTGAGGGTTGCCGACATAGACTGCGTGTAGCCGGTGACCCCATAGAATAGGGATGGTGGAAACCCAAGACACGAAATAACAGCATCCTGGCCTGTAAAGTGTGGTTTCAGGCTGTCTTCTGAAAAAATATTTCCTTCAACCACCTGTTAAAACGTTTGGTTTGTTTAATATACTGATTGAGTTGAGGAATAACAGGAACTGTTGAAACTCTATGGTTTAATACTGGTTATCTGAGCAAGGGCAAATCCATTACGCTGAGCCATCCTGCAGTGTCAAAATTTGCATGCATACCATGTGATAGTGGTATCATATCAGCATTTACAAACTCACAGTAGCACAAATTAACACAGTCATTGCAGGGAATAGCAAATGGAAATGCCTCGCTCACTTTCCATAACGGCTTTATTCAATTCAGCGTCGCAGGAGTGGGGTCTGTGTAGGGGGTGTTCGGGAAAAACAAGGCAGTCCTGTACGTCATACACACACCACTCGCTCACACACACACACTGCTATGCTTTAGGGTCGCCAACTTACCTAACAGTTTAGGGCAAGTAAAAGGAAACCAGAAGAAACCTTTGTCCACACATGGAGAACATGCAAATGCTGCACATATAGGATTCAAACACATATCTATGAAGCTGTTAAGAGTCAGCGTGCGGACGTGTTATGTAAAGGAGTGTATGCATTCTATTGTTGGGTTACAACTTTGAACCAAAGCCAGCTCCACGTTTAAGTTTTTCGTTCCTCTTCATATTTGAAAAATATCTTGAGAACAACATTTTTCTTTGCCGTTTAAGTTTTTGCTTGCCATTGGTGACTCTTATTGATGCTATATAAATAAAATGTTATTTGATATAATCGTTTTCAGCCTGATATTGGTTCATAGCTTCCACCCTATAATACGCCAATATACCTTAAGATTCTCATGGTTGATGGTCATTTTTTCAGGATTCCTCACAATAGCTGTGACAATATGGCCCTGCTGGAGAGCTTGGCTTACCAGCTGCAGGCCAGTCTGCCCTGTAGCACCAAGCACGGCAATGATCATCTTTAGCTGAATTGCACTGATTGAGTTCTGCAAAAGAGCAAATAAACAGGCACTTAAAATCCAGCCATACCTTCTCCGGTAACTCCCTGAAAGTAGATGGAAGAAACCTTGGGAGGACCAAGACTTAACAGAGGACCCGTCCTCCATGGGTGGCCTAAATGTTAGTTAAAGAAATACTTAATAAGTATATTAAATTATAGCTAAATTATAGGTAAATTTAAATCAAATAACCAATAATACAATTTAAATTAGTAGTTAAAAAATAAACTAAATTATATCAAAATAGATTAATAAAATGAGTCCTCAGTGGGAAGGACATCGTCTCCTAATATCCAGTTAAAAGTTATGTAGTGAATTTTGATTAAGATTGAGAGAAGGCAAACAGAATCATCAGCATTAAATATTATCCGCTACCAAAACATTACTTTGACTAAAACTAGAACATATTACTAACAGATGATAATATTATTTGATACAGGCTTTTAAAAGTCTTAGTCCTGACAGGACTCGGGTCTTGATTTAAACCCCAGTGTGTTTAGTTTTTAATCAGAATGATCGTAGCCTTTATTGTGCACATTTAAAAGACTACAGTGGTATTTCGGATTCTGGAATTACTTACGCAACGTTGCGTTATTTCAGGAAGCGCGTCGCCAACTTACAGGATTGTCACTGGCTACAACTGGCAACAATAAGTACCTACAAAACATATTTCCATACAATAGCGTGCTACT
>JAUZST010051358.1:0-24748 GCA_034779995.1 Parotocinclus haroldoi | reverse complement strand
TATATATTATATGCCCCACATGGCTGGTGCATCAAATATCATAAATTCATGTAAGTTTAGAACAAGAAGCCAATTTCAATTTTCAATTTTGTCAATCAATGTGTGGGTAAGTTACTGAAATGTTTCTAACTTTCATACAATTTTACACATGTCAGTCTTAACTTTTTCTGCTTTGGCTTTTTCTGTTTTGCATGGCCTTTTCTGAAAATGCATGGTTGTCCCTGGAAAAGATGCTGCCATCACAGAAAACGACCTTTGCCAAGGGCACTGACACAGCCCAATACAATTAAAGACTGTGATTTGTGGACTTGTTACTGACTTGTTACTTACTTATCTGATAACATTACACATTTGTCCATCCTAGATGCGGCCAACCTCACTGACGTTGATGCTGCTTCTGGACAGGGCTAGCGTAAGGTGTCTCTTTTGCACAGGAAGTTTTAGTGGCATTCGTGAACTTAACTCTGCCCACATAATCCCTTGCCCATGTGGTTCTATGGCGGTACGTTAATAATATTATGCACTGTAGAGGGAAAATTATGCAATTCCCTTCCAATCTTTCGTTCAGGGATACTGTTTGTAACATCTCAATAATTTTCTCACACATTTGTGAGCATACTGAAGATCCCCAGCGTGGAGCTCCTCGGCCTGTCATTAATACAACATTTCTGGATGGGTTACTTCTTCTTTCAAATGTTTACCGAGAATTTCCTTGCCACTGTCACCCTAGACTCAGTTAGTGCTTTGGGCGTAGATATTTCTAAAGTTGTCGATGTGCATGATATAAAGCTTGAAGAGCACTGATACTGCCACCCTCGGCGTAACAGATGCTTCTCTTGACATGACTTTTTAGCATTATAAGCATGTGTATGATGTGTGTCTTGCCACTTAACATGACAAAGATACACAGCTTAACAAACACTGGTTGAATAGATTGGAAATCTTTCCCATATCAGATCCCTGATTCAGGCCAGAACCGATGCCTGCTCTCTCTCAGAGTAACTATTGGGCCAGAAAACTAGCTGCAAAATCTAGCTCACTTTGAAATAAATCACTTCATTTTCCAACATCACTAAATGTTAATGCAGATTCAGCCATCTGTGAACTGAAAGTATTATGAAAAATAAGCAAAACAATGCTGAATCCACACAAAAGGCGTGAAAGTGTAGAGTGCCCTGGTCAAGGGTCTCCCAATTTCAGAGACCCTCAGTCTGTATCCAGTCTCTCATTTGAACACTGTTCACCTTCTGTCTCATTCGTTCGAATGTACTGGCTTTGGTCCTGTCATTTCCCCCTAAACAATGCACAACTGTTTACATATGACTTAGTTATTGTAAGTAATCTAGAGATTATGTAAAGTAAATGGGGGATGTCTACAGGTTAAATGCAAATACAACCTTTTATTTCTGTATATCTGTAATTATTGTATGCACACAAGACCCAGAACCAATTCCCCATGGATACAGTGGGCCGACTGTATACTCTTTCATATCACACAATAATCAGTGGTTGCACAGTGCCATTTTCTAAGCCATGTTCTACATGATGGTTACTTTTGCTACTTTTGACGCACACATAAAAACACCTATTTTATAGACTAAAATGTTCTGATAAATCTGTTAATTTGAAGCTAAGAATATTCCTTGATTGAAAATTCGGACCGAAAACATTACACTGTTAAGTGGCTCTCAAAGGAGTCTTCAGTCGCTCATCTTTTGGCCTCTCTGCTTTGATCACTGTGTTAATAGAGACCAAACCATGACAGGCTAATCATCTCTGAGCTTCAATTACTGCCATCTGGGAAAAATATTGACAAGCTGAATTGAACCAGAGTTTATCTGCTCAGAACAGCTCTTCTCTCTCATCTGTCTATCTCTATGTAATTTTATGTTTTTTTTTAAGGGGGTGGGAGGTTGGGAGTGTAATTAGGCCTCCTCTGGGAAACATGAGGAAATGGGGCTAAATTGGGCAGGGGGTGGATTGCTCCTCTGGCCAGTCACAACATATGTTCTCCCCTGGGGGATAAAGAATGTGCAAAATGCACTTTATTCCGCTTATCTGCTTATCCATCTATCCCTCTGTCTCTTTATCTGTGCCTGGATCTTTCCAGGCCTCCATCCATCCCTCCACCCTTCTGCTCGATGGTCTCAGCAAGCCATTGTCTGTTTAATCAACCCATCTGCCAGACAATGTTCTTATTAATCCATCCAGTTATTGTGAAACAAGAAGAACAGTTGCAGAAATATAAAAAAATGTCCTACATTCACTTTACTCAAGCACAAGTTAAGAAGATGTAATAATAAGAAATAGTAAATGTCCAATTATATATGATATAGTAAATTAACACGGGGTTAATGGAACTGCCCAAGGGCAAAACAGTACAGGGCTGGGATTGGTCAGATTTCTTTTTACTAGTGGTGTTCAGATCGATCGGTAACCGATCATCATTGGCCGATTACCATGACGTATGCTGGTCAATGCCTTTCATTGCCGATCACAAAAACCGAGGTCCTGTGTGCAGTGTTGTGACCCCGCCTCCCTTTCCTTTACACTGTGCAGGCAAATTATTCAATTTCTGCTGTGTGGTGTAAAGTTTGCTTCCTGAAACACATGAAACGAAAAAAAAAAAAACCTCGCAGGGGAAGCACATATTTAAAATGCTTCAACACAGCTAATTGAATACGTCACACCTCATCCCATCTGAATGGTAATTTTAGAATTCTTTTGATGCATAATCTGTATGTATAATTACACGTAAGTGAGGGTTTGTGTGTTGAATCTCTTTGAAAATGGTGGAGGAATAATTTATGTGTACATCTTATTGCTGTTGTTGAGTCATCAATAAAATAATAAGAATTATGAGATATATTCAATAAATATATATGCAAGCTGGTAGCCTTTACTTTGGCATCAGTAACACAGGCCACTGTCCGGATAGAAAGGTTTTCAGATTTGGTGCCTGACTTGCAAAAGTGAGATTTGTTCCCTAAACCTGGAGTTCCTCAGCAATAGCAATTCACATTGACATAGTTAAACCCCTTCAGTAAAGAGCGTTAGCATTGTAGCACTAGCATTAAGGGTGAAACTCCGACGTGTGTGATGAACTTCAAACTAACTATTTCACCAATAAAACAACTCTCATACTGCTGGTGATGTAAAAATCACCCCAGAGTTGTACTCGGTGCTGAACCAGGAGGGTTCAACTCAACTAAAATATTCGTAAGGAAATTTTGTATGAATTTTTGAGCTTCTTGGTAGGCTGATACAAAAACTGGTTTTCATTCCACAAAACCACGGCTTCTGACGGGTTTCTTAAGAAAGCTGTTTAATTTAGATCGTTTTCAAATCCAGAATTGCTGCTCTGCTACCTCCAAATGATTTTAAAGTCGCGGCGATACATTTTACCATTTACATTTACGGCATTTAGCAGATGCCCTTATCCAGAGCGACTTACAATTCCTACAGTCTTACAATCCAAGCAGTTGTGAGTTAAGGGCCTTGCTCAGGGACCCAACTGTGGCAGAGGTGGGATCTGAACTCTGGACCTTCTGCTCCATAGACCAGTACCTTAACCATTAGGCCACCACAAATTCAGCACCAAACGAGGAGCAGAAAATCACCCCCTCCAAACTCAACAAACAAAAAGTATCCCAAAGATATACTGCATATGCTTATCCATTACATTTGTTTTATAAATACAGTAGGACTGTGGTAGCCTAGCGGTTAAGGTCCAGGGTTCGAATCTCACCTCTGCCAAGCTGCCACAGTTGGGTCCCTGAGCAAGGCCCTTAATCCACAACTGCTTGGATTGTAAGACTGTATGAGCTGCAAGTCGCTCTGGATAAGGTCGTCTGCTAAATGCTGAAAATGTAAATGTAAATATATATTTCATTTATATATATTTATCTACCAGGTAACATATATCACCATGGAAACTGGCCCATCCAAAAACTTCAGGAAATACCAGCATAAGACCATACTAGGTTTTGGACCAAAATAACAAGTACAAACTTGCAAGTTCATCCACTAAACCAGCACCAGACCTCACTTAACAGCATAAACAAACTTGGACCAACATAGTCCATGGACCTTACCGAGATACTAGTGTTGGGCCAGCATAACAGCATCCAAAACTCAATACATGGGCTTTATATTAAAATGCAAAACCCATCATTAAAACGAAATTCATTTGCTTCATCAGCACGTTGATATCATGATGTTCATCCTTTAGTGGTTCCAGCTTTTGACCGCTAATGACTGTGCGCAGTCAGATTGGAATTTGCGATGGTTTAAACTTACCAGGAAGTCCTCCTCACAGTAGACCTTTCCGTTCACATTGTAGAAGGCTTTTCCTCTCAGTCTCCGCCCTAAAGGAACAAAACACAATATACGCTTTTTCAAACCAAAGCCACAAAGGTTTTTTTTGGAATCCAAGTAATGATACAACAGGTGTGGTCTAACTTCTTGCTGAAGGACAAGCATTATCTTGATCGGATGTGTCAGAACGTTAACTTTGCAGTAAAGACCAAAGTGCTGGCCCAATGTGGAGGGAAAGTTTTATCTAGTGTTATTTTTATCTAGTTATTTGCGTGAATTTACTTCTTTTATACGTTGCATAAAACTAGGATCATCTTTGAATATTTCTTGGCATGTGCACACTTGATCCAACTTGTGGTGGGCTTGGCAATTATCTGGCAAGTCGAATCAGGTGTGTAGGGCAAGAAAAAAAGGCCCTCTGAAGCGTACATTGGCCTGTAGGACTGGGTTGAGTAATGAGGTGACGTGAGTGACAGAAATTTTGTTTCCATGCCAATATCGCGAGAAGGTTCTATTTTAACTCTGCAGGGTGAAACAACCAGAGCTGCCATGAAGGAAGTACAGAATTCTCTATGAACTGAATCGCTAATTTACGATTCATTAAATCTATTTTATTGTGCTGCAAATGTCGGAAGATTAAATCAGCGTGCCATTTCTTTATTTAACGATGTAGCTGGTTTCCAACAGCTGTGCAGATGCTGAAAATCATTGTGTAACGTACACACATAGCACAATAATTACACAAAGAACCATCATCGTTATAGCAATAAAACAGGAACCAGGACCCAGCTGAGGGCGGAGCTCACAATGTCAACTCACCCAGTACCTGTTGCTTTTTATGTCCCTGATTCAGCTTTTTGTAGCTTTTTTTAAACCTTTTTTTTTTTGCTGAAAACTATGAGTGATTACTATGGTTACTCTAGCATGGTTTTTACAGATTCATAATATTTACACAGTGTTCATAAAATACCTTGATATTTTCTAGTTATATATATTACACAGATCATAGTTAGTAATGCTGCTATAGTTAGTGCTGCCGGAGTTTCATGCAACAGGTGGAAGGATTCGGACTGGCGCAGTAAATCTCCAGACTCAAAGCCTCTAGAGCATGCATTTTACCTGCTAAAAAGGAGACTAAAGGGAGTAACCTCCAAAAACAAACACCAATTGAAAAAGGCTGTGTGATAACCTGGAAAAACCATCACTAAAAACAATGCTGTTGTACATGTGTGTACATATCCGAGTTCTTAGAACTGTTTACACCACGGGAACTGGGTACGATTGTCGTTCATAGAACTTCTTTTTACTAACTGTTACATGGTTTATATTAACTGCGGCATCACTTCAGCATTTCAACTGGCGGGACAAATGTAAACCAAAAATGGACCAGGATCGAATGTAGTTCTCGTAGGTGCTCATATGGGGGTAGTTCATCACTAATTAGTCCCTATACCTCTAAATCTCCTTATCCAAGATAACTGAAGATTCCAGCTCCTCCTGGGAGAGCTCCAGATTCCAAATGTAAGGTATAATCTCTCCACTGGGTCTTGAGTTTTCCCTGAGAGCTCCATCCAGAGAGACATGCCTAAAACTGCTCTAGTGGGATCAGACTGGGTAAATCATTGTGAAATGACCAAACCACCTCAACTGGCTCAAGTAGATCTACCTGATGGATAGCTAGACTACTTTATGAATCACATAGGGAAAGTAGGGTGAAGTGGCTCTACTCCTTTGGTTCCTCTGGAGCCTTGTTTCTGCCACTTGCCCCCATTACCTTATTCTTAAAATGACTATCCAAAGCTCATGACCACAGATGAGGACAGTAACACAGACTGACCTCAGACAGAGAGCACTGAACACACACACACACACACACACACACACACACACACACACACACACACACACACACACACAGGAGTGCATATATCAATGGGACTGCCTTTAACTGTCCTGCTAAGCACCGTTTCAGTTCCTGGAGCTTATTGGAGTGACCCATAATTCTCCTTCACACCCCAAAATTTATAACCTCCTTCCATTCAAAGAGAGCCCCAAAGAAGAGCCACAAAACACACACACACACACACACACACACACACACACACACACACACACACACACACACACACACACACACACACACACACTTTCCTTTGTTTTCACTGTGGGGACATTCCATTAATAAAACTTAAAAATAAGCTTGAAAAAATTATAATGTCCCCAAAAAGTAAAAACGGTCAGATCTTTCTTTCTGTTTGGGAACAATTATCCACAATGCTACACAAACCTCACCCACGCACACAAACACACCAGGCAGACACCAGCTCTGAGTTTACCAACAGAGGCGGTGATTAATTCCCACACATGAGGAATCTAATAAGCGCTGGATTACAGAGCGGCTGTTGTTTGAAAGTTTCTGTTTGCCAGGTGCAAAGAATCCAGTCTGTGGCTTTAGGAGTCCCATTCTGACATAGCAAAACAACACCTACATCCTGTTGCAGCAGACAGGATTGATCAATACCATGCAAAAATACAGTCTGTTTGGGGCGGCACAGGTCAGATGACATGTTTTGTTAATTTTCTAAAGGAAAACAAGCTAACACCACCTCTGCAGGTAACAGGTAATATGATCTGCAAGGAAGACGGTTTCAGGAAAAGCATCCATGACAATTCCTGGAAGAGCTGCATTGAGCTCTTCATGGATCCTCACTTTGGCTTTGAGACGCTCTTCAATGCTGATCCACCAAACTCCTACCTACTTCCTTGTGGACTTTCCCCTTCAGGAGACCACAGGTTTCAAAAGAGGTTTATGTAAGCGTTTGACGTGACCGTGCCAAAAATTACTGAACAATTCTTGAGCTGGATTAGGATGAATATTTTGGATCATTGCAAAACACAAATGACACATGGGTTGGCCATGAAGACCATGATGTTATATATTACCAACAAGAGTCACATGAGGAAAACAGACCTTATTCAACAGTGGGAATTTTTTTTTTTTTATGACAGCCCATGTTTTTAGGTCGAACCCACATTAAGCTCTAGTTCCCATCTGAGCCACTTCTAGACAAATTCCTAGTAGCACCTGAAGACCTAAAGGCCTATGTTTGCGGTTAGATGAAAAGAAAAGGCTTATCCTGGCAAGACTTTTAAGGAGTTGATGTCCATTTGTAGATGTAGGAACCCATAATCCCGATCATAAACCTGATCATAATCAAACAGCATAGCAGGTCTGGAAATCCAAGGTCTAAATCCAATAAAGAGAGCTGGATTTTATCTTAGTAATCGTATTTCTCAGCACACGTAACAAAATAGTCGCATTTGAACTGGTGTTCTCAGCCTGCACATGCACACTAATGTAACCCCACATGGTTGCCACATCTGCTTATTCTAAGAAAGCTGGTATTTTAAGCTGGATTTTTTTAGGATTCTTTCCATTGACCTTTTGGCTTATCTGACCTTTTTTTTGCACAGGATATGGCAACCCTGGAAATAAACGCAGCGTTACATCGTTCTATGAGATTATTGAGATGAGATTTTCTGCAGTTATTATCGGATTAGTAAATGCAGGTAAACACACACAAAGCGATTATGGTGCATCGACAGATGATGTGGTATGATAAATTGATGCAAGTATGTGGAAGAAAATAACGTGATATGGTGCAGGACTATGACCTCGTGGTGACTGGGAACAAAGCAAGTAAACTGACAGAGAGAGAGAGAGAGAGAGAGAGAGAGAGGGATGGATAGGGACGGAGAATAAGAGAGTGACAGACACAGTGAGCCAGAGATGCAGAGAGAGTGAGTAAATGGGGACATTCTTTCGGACTGAGGTCACTGGCTGGTCCCATTCAACCCCTCCTGTCCTCCACCCCACACAGAGACAGAAAGGGAGGGGGATGGTGAAGCTTGTTTCTACTGCAATTCCCTTTAGTTGTTGTCCAAAACTATGGTCATGTTTGACTGGGTTGATTTAAATAGACTTAGCGCTACACATGACATGCCTTTTTTTTTTTTTAGAATAAATGATTAGCATGCTAAAGTTTCATGTCGTTCCACCATCACCAAATAATGTAGGCGCAAGAGATCTGCCCTTATGCTCAAGCAGTGTTTGTTGTTATCGTACCAAAGTGTGGTATTCAGAGGACAATTGTAAAACTAAACTGTTTGGAACCCAGATATGATTAGCATCTCAGAATCATGCCATGTTTGGGTTTGCATCAGTTACTCTTCAGACCCCTCAGTAACACAGTAGTAAGCAAGGCCAGAATAATCAGAATAAACAGTGCTGTGTAGAGGTGTGCCATATCGTATCGTCTGGGATAATACCGGTATCATTTTGAATCCATATCATGATATTCTGACGTTTTAACGTGATGACGTAATGGATTTACACAGAGCATGGAGTATTTTCATTATGGGACTCGTAGGCAGAGCAACAGATACGGCGGAAAGTGGGTTGTGTGGAGCTGAAGATAGTCCCAAAAAGGGGAATTGACTGTGGTAGTGTGGAGGTGGTTTTGGTACAAAATATCAAATGTACAATAAACTACAGTGATATGTAAGCTATGCAAAACGACAAATCTAATCTGTTTCACCACCTCGGGCAGAAACAAGTAGCTGAGTAGGAGGAAAGTCATAAAATGCCACGAGGTCAAGTATTTCAAAGTATAAAATATATTTTATTGCAACTGTATGTTGTTGAACTATATCGCCAAATATATCGTTATCGCAAAAGTACTCAAAAATAGCGTGATATTTTAGATAAAAGTTAGTCACTTTATAGCCTGTAAGCCACTTTAAAGCTGTCACTTTATACCCTGTACATGAATGCATACTTTACTCTACTTACTTTTACTTCATTTATTCTCATTTACATCTTGTCATCATTGTAGTTTTCTGAATCTGATTCTAACCTTTTTCAGTTTATATTCTGCTTATTTTTTAAATCTTAGTGGTCACTGCACTTTGTAGTTCTACAATTACAGCCTATAGCCCATCTGCTTCTCTACATGCCTTTAGTCCCCTTTACTTTGCTCTCTAATTGTCAGGACCCCCACAGTACCAGCACAGATCAGGTACTATTTGGGTGGTGGATCATCCTCAGCACTGCACTAACACTGCTGGATTGAAAACAGTCCACCAGGCAAAAATGTCCAGCCACCAGCATCCTGTAAGCACTGATGAACCGATAAAGGGTGATTAATACAAACCTTACAGCAATAGATGAGCTACTGTCTCTGACTTTACATCTACAAGGTGAAACAATAAAGTCTCTAATAAAGGGACCATGAACTGTCTGTGGTGGTTCTGTGTAGAGAATCGGATGGACTACAGTCTGTAATTGTAGAACTGCAACGAAGTAACCACTAGAGCAAGACATAAGGTGAAAAATGCGAGCTGCCGGCTGAACCGACGCACCCACGGAACCTCATTAGAAGGGCCATGCCAAACTGCAAAGAACAGCCATAAAGTAAATGGCTGTGAAGAATATTCCACTAAAAGCAAAGTTATATTCCTCCAGTTTTGCTGCAGGCCCTTTTTGCAGTAGCCTACGTCATCTATAGTTTCTCAGCATAACTGCAGCTGATGGAAACTTAATTCACATTTTTTTCTGCCAAAAATCTCGTAAATGCGCAGAACATTTTCCACACATCTGGATGGAAACCTGGCTAACCAGTTCACTATTAGTCACTGTTAATATTTCTTTCTTGTTCAATCTGGTCCATTCAGAGTAAAGAGAGAAGGAGAACGAAAGCCGTCAGGACATGGACAGCAGGTGACATGGATGGAGGTGAGTGAGCAATGGAGTAAATATTGATTAAGACTGAATAATTCAATTGAATTCAATTTTATTTATATAGCGCTTTTTACAACACAGCATTGTCTCAAAGCAGCATTACAATATTATATTATCTTAAAAGGCCAATCCCAAGTTGAGCAAGCCTAGGGTGACAGTGGCAAGGAAAAACTCCCTGAATGTAGAAAGAAGAAACCTTGGGAGGACCAAGGCTCAAAAAGAGAGCCATCCTCTTTGAGTTGCCTGCATTTGAATTAAAATAGTTGAATTTGTTTTAATAGTGAAATTAAGTAAATAATAACAAGTACATTACATAATCGATCATAATCAGATTTCTACAGTTAACTAATAATTCCTATGGTCATGTAAACGGCGTATTCCGATTTTCTCAGATCAGTTTAAGTTAAAATAAAAATAAGATTAAGATATCCAATAAAAAGAGCTGGATTTGATCTCAATAGCCGGATTTCTCAGTGCACGTATACCCTTAATTTTTTTTTTTTTTTTTTTCAGAAAGCGGCTAGCATAAATGATCACTGTTGCCAGACATTTAGGCTTCTTTTAGGCTTGTTTTTACACGGCTTGTGGAATGTGGCAATCCTTGAATTAAAAATTAGATGCAGCATCTGCTAAATGGCTACCGTTTCCGGTCAGGGCCAGGTCAGGACCGCAGACGGGCTAATCCTGTGAGCGTACCCTCTTCTTTTGCAGCCATGCCTCTGTGTGCAGCAGGTGGTTTTGCGTTGTCTTGTTGAAAAATGCATGGATGTCTCTGGAAAAGATGTCCTCTTAAACTGTTTTGTAAGCGGTGTATGTACAATAATTTATGGTCTTAATTTAAAATGATAATGGCAAATGGGATACCTCGCTCTGTATACTTTAATCTCCTCAACCACAACGACACACATCGTACCCTTATTCATATGTACACTGCTGACTAAAAGGAGGTTCTATTTCATAATGAATATGAAGAGAATCCCACGAGAACTGCTGGAAAATCGGATCCTGTCCGTGCCCCATCAATGTCGGTGTGTTTTTTGCAGTTTTGGGTGACCATACACCCTAATGAACAGACAAGGAGGGGCACTCTCATCCAGTTTAGCCTCCTTCTGTTCATCCCCATGAATATCTCACTTACTACTCAATCACCATCATTGTTTTTGCGTGATCGAACAAATTCCTTCGACGACTCTTTTGCTTCTCTGATCGTCTTGTTTAATAAAATAAATTCAAATGCTTCTTTTTTTAATTGCTTTATATACAGTATCAATTAAATATTAATTAAATCATTTTTGTGAGCAGTATATATCAATGGTGCCAGTGGCTTTCGAATCCCTTTGTTTGTGTCTCATCTACAACAATGTGCGACGTTTCCTATTGAGACTGAATTCCTGGACTAAATGTATTTTTGTTTTCTTGCTCTAGAGTGAAGAACGGCTACTTTGAGTGAATGCCAGAGACACCCAGCACCCTGCAGCCGCTTCTCCAGGGACCTCCACCGATTCCATGCCATGTCCTCCCTATCAAATGAGCCTTTTTAAAAGAGCATCAGCATTGGGTTGAGCATTGTGTAAATCTGATGCTTTAGATGTTTGATTCATTGTTTTCTTTTCTCAAAGCAGTTCATAGTTCTGCTTAAATAGGAGTACCGTTTTCATCGAATGCCCTCATCAGCAGGTACACAGCGTTTACAAGCATTACTGATTTAATCCCATTTATTTTCCGCTTGGATTTCAGGTGTACTATGGACTTTAGTATTAGCATGCTGTTTTGTTTTGGTTTTTGTTTTTTTTTTTGCCTGAGCAGAAACACTGTTTGTACAGGTATTCCGTTTTTCAGGGGTTCACCTGTAAGGCATTCAGCTTCAGCATTTTCATACTGGGTTCGAAAAGTTTCAGTTTACAAAGTGCTACAGCCCGTGCGTCCTCCATTTTACGTTATCAGCCCTATCCCATAATCCCAGTGGCTTTCACGTGTTACGGAGTCGCGTCAATTTTACGCAGGGCCCCAGGTGTAATGGAGATCGACTGTGCTCCATGAATTTTACCTAACACCCCCCCCCCCTTTTTCTCCTGCTTGGTTGGGAGCACACTGCCTCTTTTCCTCGCTCCCAAACATACAGAATGGACAGAGGGGGAGGAGTCGAATGGAAGAAAAGAGGAAGCATCTATTCTGGGACTAAACAAAATGCCAGATGAGATCTGCTCGTCTCTGAGCTGTAACAGGGCCAGCAAAGGGTCAGGGATAACGTTACTAGAGCTGACGCGAATAAAAGCAGCTTATGGAAGGTGCCTTATGGAAGGTGCCACCTCGGAGGACACTTGCAGAAGAAATTGGTTTTTGACAGCAAACTGATCAAAACCCGACGGTCATTCTCTCAATTACAGAAAGCAAAGCTGGCACCGGTACACGTCACGAACCCTCGGAATTCAGCACGTATTGCAAATGGCCATCATGTAGAATAATATGACCCAGATCAGAGAGGCGTTTCCTTTATTATCCAGCTAGTTTTTATTTTTATTTTTTCCAGTATTGTACTGTATACACGGTGTGCCGTGCTTTGAGTGGATGGCACACGTTCTGGTATAGGATTTAAACTCAAATCTTTGCCTTACTGTTGTAATTTATGGTAGTCTGTATTAACTTTTATGACAAAACTAGAGCAGGAGTGAGCAGGAGAACGAGACACGTGGTACTTTATAGCTTGAGATTGGCATGTTTCGACTTTAGGTACGGCAGAGTCCTTTATTTCAGTTCATTTGATATACCCAAAGCAAATGTGAAACATTTGAGGCTTGTAATGAAAAAATAGAGTATTTTCATGGTATCTTGTTGTACAGTTGTTGGTACCGATAGTTAAGAATGTGAACGTAACCTCTTGAAAGTCCTTCAATATTTCATTCCCTTCTGGTTAAGGGAGCTTTCCTATCAGAAAGCACAGATCAGAAAGTCAAATTGTTATTCAAAGTAAACACAGGGCATGCTTTTTGTAAGGTACAAGACCTAATCATCAAAATATTGGCAAATGCACGCTGCTTTACAGGACTTGGGTCCCGGTTTTGGGTACAATGCTGCAGTAGTCTCTCTATCTTACGTTGACCACTGATACAGCACAAGAAAATCACTTTCCCCGAAAACAAAGCGGTTCAACGGGCAAAAATCAGGCAAAGCAGTTTGTAGGGTTCGGCTTAGCGAGTTATTTTGCTTTGTATTGTCACTAATTGTTGATGGAAATGCAAGTGTTTCAATGACGAACCGCACAAGACAATGAAAGCACACAAACACGGCATTAATATGCAAGTTGAACCTAGGTTTCGTTTAGTGCATAGCTGAGTTGATTTGATCTCTTTGGAGTTTAATGAAATTGGTTTAATAATTTTGAATCTCAGAGTTCAGTGTTCCTCTGAGAGAACAGGCATTTTTGCATCTGTTTCGTTACAGTTGTATTTTATTTGCTGCTGCGTACTTAAAAATAAAAAAAGGAAAAACAGAACATTGGACAGTGGACATCGATAAGGTTGCAACTGTGGCAACTGTGGTAAATGAGAAGCTGCATTTATTACGCTTAGCCAGAGTGAAAGGGAAAAACAAAAGTGGAGAAAGAAAGTGTTCATGGCTACGTTTATTGTATTTCATGTTTATTGGTTTTCATGTTGATTCATTTTATTCTTTTTTTCCCCTGGGTGGAAAAAGGAGAGTGATGGAAGATACATTTTGGAGCATTTGCATAGCGTTTATATTTATCAGACTTTTTGCTTTCAATAGAGCTATTGCAATAAAATGTGGTAATTTAACTGTTGGCCTTGTGAGCTTTTGTGTTTATATGCTCGAGGGAGAAATTAATGAGAACGGGGGAGACGGAACTAAAACATATCGGCGTTCTACAATGATCACAAAGTTTAAAAAATCACAGAGTTCATTAAATTTACTTAGATTTTTACGTCATTGCAGACAGAATGAACCTGAGATATTTAAGGCGTTGTCTGGTATTTAATTTTATATGTTATTAAACATCCATTCTGGCATTTTATGCCTGCATCAGATTCTTTAAAAAGCTGCGGTTTGTCGCAGTTAGGTCTAGTAAGGAGGTCAAACAACAGTTTAACAAAAGTTTGAGTCTTTTGAGGAGCAAAGATGGGCACATGATCTACAGTTTGTCAAAAAGTGTGAAGATAAATATTGAAATGTTTAAAAACAATGAAGCGTTAGAAAGGATTTGCATTTTTCTCCCTCTACATTATTAAACGATTCAAGGAATCGGGAGGAATCTCTGATCCCTCAGATAGTACTGAAGAATCAGTATTCTGCAATAGCAAATAGAAGCAGATGGGAAAGGGACGACTTTGTAAAGCACTACAGAACATTCACAAATACCACTTAAAACTTTAAGTCAAGTCAGATTTATTTCTTTATTTTGCTTTTTACAATGGACTTAAGGTTGCTTTTATACACTATTATATACTGCTCACAAAAATGTATACTTCAAAATGAAATCTTCCATTATTAAATATCCCTGATTTTTTTTTTTTGTGAGCAGTGTATCATATTCTAAGGCCAATCCCAAAATGACAGTGGTAAGGAAAAACTTGGGAGGACCAAGACTCGCAAAGGGACCCATCCACATTGGTGTGACTTGGATGTTAATTGTAATAATTAAGTTTGTTTAATAGTAAAATTAAGTAAATGATCACATAAATAAAATAATGTAAAAAATGCATGTTGGCCATGATTTGGTCGGTACAGAGTTACTGTCGTCGGAGGCACATCGTCCCCTGAATGAGGGTGGAGGTGAGGATACAAAGAAGAAGCCTCAAGTCAACCATGTCCAGAAGCAGTGTCGACCTCTCTAGGCTCAGAGGCATCCACGATGGACCATCACAAAGTGGAAACATATGTGAGGGGCTCCGGCAAAAAAAGGTTATTCTTGCTAGAATTCAAAATGGACTTAATGCTTTGTCTAAAAACTAGAGACTGAGATCTCTACAAAACCGAATATTTAGAATTGGATGAAAATTGTCCAAGTTGTGATTTTTTTTTTTAAGCTTCTGAGATTTACATACCATCATTAGATTGGCTGTTTGGGTGAAAGTTTACCACGTTTAGACCGATTTGGTTTCAAAGTGAAAACAAAGGCATCATGCTTTATTTTGACTTCATTATTTCTTACTAAGCAAACAGGCCTATAAATCCTATAGCAATGGTTCTTAAAGAACAATGATCGGGTCGTGAAATCTAATCAGGTTTCCTCTAAGCAACATTAAGAAGAAATACGTTTGGTCATTGTTAAAAGCTGCTTAGCCATTTGTAAGAAAACAACATACTCGCCGTTTTCCCCCTCTACGATTTCCATCACCTCTTTATCCCCCTGCTTGGTAAACAGTAGTAATGCTATTATTGTTCCCTTTTGTTTTTTATCTACCAGAAATGGGTTTCAAATTCAATAATACATATAGTGCTTAATCTTTGACATTTAGAAACATGAAAATAGTCAAACCCTACCATTTCCCAGTACATTTTGTTGATTTTCTAAGTGAAAATTTTTTTCATTTTTTAAAAACATACAGTATTGTTTATTACTATATACAGTATGTTTATTAAAACATGCAATATTTCCAGACGTCAAATGATTAAATGCATGTGCAGAAGATTATTAATATACAGCGAAAATGGGCTTATAAAATTAAACAATGGATTGTACTTCTAATTCACTGACCTCAGGCTTTTAATCTTTTAGAATTTAGAGCTACTGGTTTTTGGGAGCGTTTATTTGTCTTTTGGCTGCTTTTTCCCCTCCTGTATCTTGTGACTTACAGTCAATTTGGTGCCACCTGTTGACAAGGGGTCAAGGTCCGTTTTAGGAGTAAATAGCCTACGCAAAAGAGTGAAGTCCACCTTCAGGGCAACCAGTCGGCAGCTTTTGCTTTGCTTTGACCCGCTGCTGAGAGACGCTTCAAGTTGTTCAGTAATACAATTAATAAATGATCAGTCTGCACCAACCAGAAAGTCATTAAAGTCAGCTTATTAAAACCTCCTATAAAGAAAACATCAGATCAGTGACCCCCAGCTTTGAGGTACAGTTTGAGCTGAAGTTTGCAGACTCTAATGTATTTATTGTACTTTAATTATCTTTGAAACTATCGTGCTATTATGATTGTCTACTTGTTCATCTTGTATTGCTATTCTGCTTTCCGATTCGTCCCCCACGGTGCTCTAACTAGTAAATACTTTTATAAACGCAATGAAAAAGTGGATGGGAGGAAAGGTAGAACAAAGCTTTTGATTGCATTTGCATTTTTATTTTTTGTTCCCCTAGTTTAACAACACTGGATATGTGAGCACACGCACAACTGCTGGAACAGAATGCAAACTTGGCATTGGTGACTACACATTCATTATCTTCCGCTTAATCCACCTAGGTTGTGGGCCGGCAACTCTAGGCACAAGGGCAGGAACAACCTTAGACGGGGCTCGAATCCATCGTAGGGCACAAACAGTCACACACTACGGGCCACAGAGACACCAATGAACCTAACACGCATGTATTTGGACTGTGGGAGAAACCGGAGTACCCAGAGTAAACCCCACGCAGACTCCACACAGAAAGGACCCAGGCCGATCCAGCCTGGGATTGAACCTGGGACCTTTTTACTGCGAGGCAGCGGTGCTACCCAGTGACTACACAGGTAAACGTAAAAAATCAGCACGTTTTACTGAATGTACAGCCCAGATTTACTGGCTTTTTTGGTAAAGGTCAGATATAAAGCAAATCTAACCCAAAACCCATCTAACCCGCTATAAAATTGTTTCATGCTTTTAAAAAAAGCAATATCCACTTTTAAGATAATAGTAATAATAATAATAATTATTATTATTATAAGAGATGGAGAGAGACGGATTTGCACATACCTGTTTTGGAGGTCATTTCAGTGCCCTAACATAGAGAGACCTTCAGGAAGGAAGCCTTTTCTGTCATCTAAACATAAAAAAATACCTCAAGATTCCATAGATGCTAAGCTTGAGCTTCATTTGGAATTTGGTTCTGAGGTCAGATTATTTAAAAGTTAATATATTTTTTCAAGACAAGTGTTGTTAAAGCAGAAAGTAAACCTAATCCCCACTGTTTGGTATTGGGTATTGGGACTGTCTTGTTTTGGGTCGGTTTTGTCCTCGAAGGATCTGAGAACCTTGTTAGAATAAATGTTATTATGGACTCAATGAAGTACAAGTACAAGGAGGTTAAAAAAAGGGGGAAAATCTGAATATCTTGGCACAGGCAGGTTGGACAAGGTGTTTAATGCAGTTGTGTCACTAACGGTGTCTTATATTTAAAAAGATATGTAATGGTTTTCGAAGACTTCAATTAAATGTTAGGGATTGATCATATTTAATTTAACTTAGGTGATTAATTACATTTGTGCTTGTCTATTTTATCAGTTCCACTTTACCATATAAAAACCAACGTGTAGTCCAACTTTCTCTCCACACTTTGTTTGTCCCCTTTACTCTGTTTTGTATTGGCTAGAACCCGTACAGATCAGGTCCTACAGGTCCTTTTGCTCACAAAAAACAGGGAGTATTTCATTATGGGATATTTCATTTTGGAGTATATTTGGGTGGTGGGTCGTTCACAGCACTGCAGTGACACTGATGTAATGGTGGTGTGTAAGCTCATCTTTTGTTGCACAGTTTGTGTTAGTGAAATTATTGATTCACTCCTACAAGGCCAATGTTAGTGTCACGTCAGACAGTGACACTTTCTGTGTGGACTTTGCATGTTCTCCTTGTATCCATGTGGGTTTCCTCCCACAGTCTAAAGACATGCTTTTGGTTAATTGATTACACTGTAAGTGGCCCTAGGGCGTGAATGTGTTATGCCCTAAGATGGACTGGTGCCCTGTCTGGTGTTGTTTCTGCCTTGTGCCCCGTGCTGCTGGCTAGGCACCGGCTTTCCCGCAACCCTGACATGGATTTAGTGGATAAGAGCATGAGTGAATGAGATAAAAACAGACTATATCGAATATCATCTCTCCGTAATCATAGATTAATTAGTCACATGGTGTGACCTGTTAGTCATCAGTGCCTACGACAGAGTCAAAAGGCAACCCCTCATCGGATTACTTTCTCAACCGCCCTGACCTGCATCATGTAGTAACAAATGGGGTGAACCAGTCCATGCTGACAGATCTTCCTGCGTCATTAAAAGGGCAGCGTTCCTCCAGTTGACTGGCCTCCCTTAGGATGGCTGAAAACGTGCTTCTATGTGCATTCGTGAGTTAACAAGTCTATAAGTATACCCTACGATCAGCTGTATCATATGATAATGACGAATACGGCTCCTGAGTAATTGGTTGTTCTTCTCTCCAGCTATTTGTTATAGTGGACTTGAGTTTCAAAACAATCCTAACAGGCATCTCCCTCTATGCCACTCTCTCAAGGAACTCATTAAGGAAAAAGTTTTGAATGACTAACCTCCAATATGTGCCAATTCCTGGAAAGCCATTCGTTAGCTGAAGAGGTCAAGGACAAATAACTATTCGCCCTGTTCCATCGTCATTATACCTGATGCCCAAATAAAGTCATCCTGTGGGCAAGCACTTCAGTCAATAATAGCACTGATGGGCCCTTATATAGCGCTGTTCTAGTAAGGGTCATGTGATGGATCCTCCCATATTAATTAATTAACTTGGCCGAAATCTTAAACTAGTTCATATTAATATATGGCCAAATGACCCAATTAAAATAAGAAAACCAAAACAACACACTTTTTTGAGGGTAAGAGGTACAGGCGAATTGCACTAAGGGTGCAATGGTTTGTACTACAGGTACAGCATATGAACCATCGGCAGAAATCATACAAATGATTTTATATTTACATTTACACCGCATTTAGGAGACGCCTTTATCCAGAGCAACTTCCAACTCATACAGTCTTACAAACCAAGCTATGGTGGGTTAAGGGCCTTGCTTAAGGACCCAACTGTGGCAGCTTGTGGCAGAGGTGGGATTTGAACCCTGGACCATCAGGTCCATCATGTCCAGTACCTTAACCGCTAGGCTACCACAGTCCCTGCGTCATGATGACTTTGTGATGACCCAAAAATGACTTTATCATCGTTAGCTAAAACAGCACAGCAAAATCCAAATAAAAAACATTTTCAGAATCAAAATATGCAAAAATACATTGGATTTTTAAAATAATCTTTGCTAAATCGCATATCCCTACACATGTCAATGTTCAATAATGCAAAAAATCATGATATGTAAACCAAACTTTATACTTTTTAAAAACTGTAACTGCATTTTAGTCCAACTCTAGCTTCACCATTATTACCAGCAGTTCTTATTTTAAACACTCTACTCCATTACTTTTTATAGAAATATTCAAGCATGACTTGTAGAAATATCGTTTGTTATATACCACTTATATTTATCACAGCAATAGAATTCACCATCCAAGAGACATAAATAAACCTCTAGTGTCCGATTAATAAATTAATGCAGAGTATTCAGTGCAATTATTTATAGTTATGTTGCCATGAACAATAATTACGCAATTTATAAAAAGCATTCTTTAGTGTCAATGTTACATTTTTAGTGTTCATTTTTTTTTCATTCCTCATCCATGACGGAGTGAATATAACGGCCGTTTTAGTGGACATAACTAATGCCATTGACATGCTACTAGTTGACAGTTTTGGTGTTGTAGCCAAGACCAAGACCAGGACATACAGTCTCGAGTCAAGATCAAGATTATTACTAATATTTGTAGTCAGATTAAGACGTTTTTTTATCATTACATGTCCAAAAGCAACCCAGGTTTTATCCACACTACATTCAGCGTGAGCCCCGTGGATGACGAGACAAACACTGACACACACATTAGTCATGTTAAAGTGGGACTTACTTTATAGACACCATGTGTACCATGTGAAGTTTATCTGGCTGTCTTGGTCAACAGAAATCAACAGGCGTTCCAAAGAGGTCGCAAATGTCTAACACATCCAAAATTTCCCATAGCTGATGTTGGGGTGGGTTCAGGTGTATAGAAAATGTCAAGGTTAAAGAACATTGCTTATGTCATTAGCACTTACCCTGTAGAGCCTACTCCTATCAGGATGGAAACGTTTGTCATGGTGATCAGGTGGCCAGTCAGAAGATCTTTTTACTAATTTGCCATGACTCTCTTAGGGGACAGGTGGATCACGACCATGCCAGCAAAATGCCTCTATAGCATAACACCGGCACCAGACCCCCCTCAGCTATTCAGGTCCTTCATCTGTCAGTATACGGTAGAGTCACATGCAAACGTTTGGGCACCAGTGGTCAAAAGTCTTGTGGACCTCCTGAAAAACCATGACGTGACCTTAAATGTAGGGCATTTCTGCAGATATGTTCATGTCTACACTTTATATGTACTTTATATGTTTTCCCTACAGGGTCATTTAAATGTCTATTTTTAGCATACTGTCCAGAAGTCTTAGGCCACCATTTGATTTGTTGTACATTTTATACAACATATAATATATTGCCATTGACTGGATCCAAATATTTCTAATCTACTGATCTTAATTCCAGTCTTTCTGAGCTTTAGCATGTCTTACCTTTTTGCCGTTCTCTTTCAAAAAAGTGGTTCATTGGCTGCTCCAGTTCCAAAAAGAACTGGATGTTGAATGTTCTAGGAGGGTAAACTTGGCATCCTGATGAAGCTTCCACATGCTGTTGCACGAGCGTTAAGGGGCGATCACGATAAATATTAAACACTGTAGGCTGTAGAAGATGTTTTTTTTTCTGTACTGTTCCATGCAATTTTTCTTATTGTACTCTAATAAAGAGACTGATATTTTATTACATATGGTCATTATGTCATTGCGAAGACAATGGTGTGTGTCATTTAATGGTATCCTTACTTGTGCTTACTTGTACTAACATGTTGTTTTGTCTACTAGGCACAATACAAAGCACATTAGCAAGTCGTTCTGGATAAAGGTGTCTTCTAAATGCTGTAAATGTCCTTGTTTTCATTTAGGAACTAGTAAAAAACTAGTTCGCCCAGTGGTGCCTAGCCTGCCTACGCACCCCTCCTGACATTCCCCTGTTATGTTATGTAACGTACATGATGCTTCCTCATTAGTATCTGCTTCATCTCTTCGGTGTCCCCTACAACTGTGCGTGTCACTCAACTCGAGGAGATGCGATCTCTGCCTGTGAATATTTGAACACAGCAATATTACACTTGACCCACTGCTGCTGCTAGGCTGGCAAAAAATCAGCTGAGGGAACCGAGGCGGTCTGCTGGTGCTAAGTGGAAACGTGAAATGAATCCTCCTTGGTCCACTTTGGTCCACTAGTTATACTGTTGGTGGGAAACTGCATTACTATGGACCGCTTCTACACAACTCACCTAGGGCTTTTAAAAATGTGATAACTTTTTTAAAGCTCATTGCTCCCGAATGCTTAGTCAAATCCTTTGCAATTATTAAGTGTACAATACAACAAAATGCTAGTTCTGGAAAAAAAATCACGATCACAAGTGTAACCGTTGGGTGTGTTTTCACAAGTCATTTTAGCACCTTCACAGGAGGACAGAGGTTCTTAATCCACAACCCAAAGGTACGTCCTGAACCGCACTTCTGTCACACACGCGTTGTTGGTCACGTGTAAAAGCAATTAGCAATATTAATTCATTCATTCCTGTTCTTATCTGCTTAATCCTGTTCACGAGACAACCCTAAACAGGACGACAACCCACTGTAGGGAACACACACTCAGACACTACGAAACTCGAGAAGCACCAATTAACCTATCACCTATCTTTGGTATATAGGAGGATACCCTGAAGTAAATGGGACACGGGCACTCTGGGAGGACCATGCCACCCCACATAGAAAATATTCACATTGCTTTTTATAGTCGGCCAATTGTTTGGACCAATATAATAATAATTCAATAATCATAATATATGTTTCAGTGGTGTGGAAAATATCAGACCAGGTAGTGGGCACCAATTTGCTAGCCAGCACACTCCTTCCAGGACCTGTGATGCACTGGTGTCCTTACTTCTTCCAGGTCAGTTCTGGGATAGGCCATAGATTCATCATCCACCCAATCTAAACCACCCACCACCTGAGACCCTAAACTGGACAGGCAGGGGATAAAACAGAGCGGGGTAAGGAGATACCGGGCCATCTGGACCATCACAGACTCCTGGATTTACCTCGCAGAGTTACGATCCAAAGGTATTCAGAAAGCTATGAAGAGCTAAACAGCTTAAAGTTTAAAGGCTATGCCTGGCATTCTTAAGCTTCTAAAAGCCCGTCTTTACAATTAGCCACTTGAACTTGTTGACAGCTCCAGACTTCCCTCTCTTTTACTTTTACTGTTGTGAATAAATAACGTATAGAAGGTACCGATTAATTAGATTTAAGATAAATGACCGAATTGGAAGCCATTTAGATTTAGATCAATGCAGTTGGTTTTACTCCCTCTGGTGGATGTTTTTTACTTCCAGAAATAGCTATTGCAGTAAAAGAAACGATCAAAATTCAACAGGAGCAACGTGCAATAATAGACACAATACATAAAAAACTTTATTGGCCATGCACTTTGCATACAGCAGAGTTTTAACAAGGCAATACTGAATACTGGAGAAATGCTTATGTTGACACATACTGGACTTAAGGTTTATTTCAGTCTTTTTTTTTTTTTTTTTTTTTTTAAAATTAATTACAACGTATGTAAAATAAACTGGGAAAGTACATTTAAAAAAATTCACCCCTTGAAGTCTTTTTGATCAAAATAAGTGTATCTTAAACGGGACTGCTTTGTGAATGTATAATAAAGCACACATGGTGTGTTTGTGAACAGCCCTGTGTATTAATGACATGCGGAAAGGATTGTTAATTAAAATAAAATAAAAAAGTCCACTCAGTGTCAGTAGTGTGTTGTGATACCTGATGACAGAAAAATGATGATAAAGGAAAATAGCTTTGTATGACAAATACACAGCCAATTCAAGCTTACTTATAATATGTCCATATTCATTTTGTAATATACATTTATATTTATATAAAATACTGTTTTATTTAAAGAATGCGTATTTTGTACAAATATTTGTGTAAGTGAAAGAGTGAAATATATGAATGAAACATTGCTGGTGTGAGCGAATGAAAAAGACCAAAGAAAAACAACAAAAAAAGTCATTCAAAAGTATGATGTTTTAGACTAAAAAGCTGTTTTACACAATATACACATTTTATTACTTACAAAAGAACGAAAAGGCTTATAGTTATAGATTCTCGGATACAGTAGTGTAAGTACCCCCAGGAGTGGGAGACAGAAGAGCGTGGTGGAAAAAAAAAAAAGATTTTTAAAAATGCAGTCTCACTAATGTAACTATTCAGTGCATTTTTCTTGCTGATGTTCCAAGTGCCGATTTGGTAACAGAGACAAGGAAACTGTTTAATGAATAATTTTTTTCGAAAATAGATCGGGAAATGCACATTTTGTCACTGTCCATCATGGCACCTTAATGGGTTTTTCTGTCTCTTTATGAGGTACTTTGAAAAAAAAAAAAAGACTAGTATTTTTTCAGTTGTTTTTTTGCTGTGTTTTCATTTGCACAGTAGCACCGTAGAGTTGAACTCCTTGATAATGCACCATCGGCCTTCCACCTCTTGTTGATGAAACTGCTGCAGTCGCTGTGGTGCTGACCCTCGGTTTCTTGGGCCATGTTAGCATTAGCGTCACTATGTTACGTCTTCTTCATACACACGATACAGCGGCTCACACGCGTCCGGAGATTCCCAGCTTTCAGCGTCTCAGACTGGGGCTTCCTGTAAGGTGCAAAGGAGATCTGTTTATCTCTTCAATGCATGATAAATCCTTAAAACAGGTAGTGTATGTGTATATATTAAATGTGCCGTGCAGGCCCTGTATCTCTAAAGTCCAAGTCTCATAAACTCAGCTGTGAAAACTGAATATGTTGTTCCTATTAACTATTAGAACAACTCATTTGTCTTTTAAAAACTACTGACTAATTAAACCTGTAGATAACAGTCTGCTACTAGCCTGTTACTAGCACGCAATTTCAATACAGCCATGACTTTCCATTCGGAATGCGAGCAGTGCCATCTGCCGGTGGACCGGTGGGACTGCATGTCCTTTAAGTTTTCGAACTTTTCTGTAAACAACGTCCTGATTCTGTGATTAAAAATATCTCACATCTACAAACAAAGGTAATTTTTTTTAATATCTGCAGAGTGATCATAACCTGTGGTATCATCGAAACTGAACAGTAGCACTGAAACTTGTATCAGGCTGGTTACCTGAACATTTCAGATGGTTCAATGGTAGCCAGCCAAAAGCTGTAGGAGTTTCCGTAGTAGTTGCAGGTTCCATGACCGTGGCACTCAATGAAGGGAGCTGAGCGGAACTCTTCCAGACAGGAGCCCGGCGATGCCAGAGCCTGCCCAGAACCTTCTGCACCTGCACTAGTATGCTATGAGAAAGAAAGAGAGAGACAGAGACAGGGAGAGAGAGAGAAAGAGAGAGAGAGAGAGAGAGAGACAGAGAGAGAGAGAGAGAGACAGACAGAGAGACACACACAGAGAGAGAGAGAGACAGACAGACAGA
>JAUZST010051357.1:0-51416 GCA_034779995.1 Parotocinclus haroldoi | reverse complement strand
GAGAGAGAGAGAGAGAGAGAGAGAGAGAGAGAGAGAGAGAGAGAGAGAGAGAGAGAGAGAGAGAGAGAGCGAGAGAGTGATTGTGATCTTGAATTCTTCAGTGAGGGGGGCAGTAAGAAATACTTATACTTGGGGGTGGTGAAATGGCAACCTGATGATGTGTGTTTGTGTGCATGTGTAATTTACAGGTGATAGGCTCCTGGAAGTGAACGGAAATAATTTGAGAGGTGTCACACACAGACAAGCTGTGGAGTGCCTGAAGAAAACAGGAGAGGTGATTCAATGTTTTTAAAGTCATACCTAGAAAACCCAGAAAGAGAGCTGTATTATCTCCCTCACTCCCACTGCTCAGTTAGTCCCTTTTTGAGTCTTGGTCTTACCAAGGTTTCTTCCTTATAACATTCAGGCAGTTTTTAATTTGCATGGTTGCCCTAGGCTTGATCAATTTGGGGTCTTACAATCTGCAATTGTAAAACTGCTTTGAGAGAATGCTTTATTGTAAAAAGTGCTATATAGATTTATCTGACTTGACATGTGATAAAATGGATTAATATATAAAAGATAAAACTGCTCAAATGTTCTTGATTCTGAAAAAAGAGAGAAAAACAGTAGCGGTCATTCTGTAGGATTCTGCCTCCTCATATCCTATAGACAGAAAGATCACAAAGAAAAAGGCACATCGTTAGTTAGAAGGCAAGGCATTAACAGAAAAGCATATGTAACATCAGCTGTGTCAGTCCCCTCTAATAAGCTTTATTTAGTGTGCGTAGTCACACTGACCCACAATGACCTTTTAATCTGTCCCATCCCTGATGCTAATCTGTATTAGACAACCTGTCTGCACCAAGACACAATATTTTAATGACTAATGGAAGAACTAATAACAAGACAATTATTGAAATTATTCTGCATTAACGAGGACTACATTAGAATCATTAGAATAGATAAAATCTGACATATTCATGCAATTATGCAGAAATATATAAATATTATAACTAAATATTGTAAACACAACTTGCCAAGCATATGCACAAAATCTAAAGAGCATATGAAATTAAATTCACTTATTACAAACTATCAAAACAAAACTACAATAAACATTATAGAAACAATTTTAGTTCATATTAAATAAATCAAACCCTTTTATATGCATATTAATTCATGTTTGTCAGAGAAACTTGACAATCCAGATAAACTGGTCTATTTTGGAACAAAGCACAGTATAAGTGTTTGGTAAGTAGGAGATTAAACATTGATCTTTATTCCAGAATAACAGAAGATGGTAATGGTGGATGTGTTGTTTTAGGTTGTGAGCCTGCTTTTAGAGAGGGATCCCTGCTTGGTGGCAGAGACCTCCAGTTCCTCCTCCACCATTGACAAACAGAACTCCCCATCAGCCCTCAGTTCACAGAGCACCACCACCCCCACTCGGAGAGATATTACCAAGGAAACAACCTTGTCTGTCAGAGCCAAGGACAACAGCATCGTGTCAGATGGTACGAAACAGCGGTGAGAGCAGGAAGACCGCATAGTGAGATATTTGAAATAAAGCATCAGCAAGCTAGTTTTCTTAGATATTCTATAAAGCACAAATCATCACATTTCCACACACTGATTACATGTTTTTTTTTAGTTATGATACACTTATACTTTTGTTTTTTGTGTGCTAAGGAAATTCTATGGAAGTGACTCTTGAGAAGAAACTGAGTGACTTGGGCTTTAGCTTCATAATCAGTGACTTAGGTCCTGGGGATGGAAGCATAGTGCGTGTTAGAAGATTGTTTTCTCACCAAGCATCAGAAGAGTGTGGCCTGCTGAAAGAGGGGGATATCATCCTTGCTGTTAATGGTGAGCCTGTGAAAGGACTCTCCTATCAGGTAATGTCATCAGTATTGTAAATACATTTTATTTCTAAGATATAATTCCCAACAAATTGTTCCAATGAATGAAAATAACTACGAAATGGAGCAAACTAAGGACACTTTGTATGCACCCTAGCCCGGGATTTGAAACAGTCATCTGTTTTTAAGGAAATGTGGTTTCCAAAAGTTTATAAAATAGTATTTATATCCATTCATGGTTACAGTGAAAAGTAATTCAGAAGAGTGAATAACATATAAATTAGAAACAAGTATATTTGTTACTGTTCTTTGTTACTTCACGATACAATATATTAAAATAAATTGCAAAGCTAAAAAGGGGCTTTGACGTTGGTGATAACTACATGTACTGTATAGTATTACAGGCTGATTTGCTTTTACATTTTTTAAGCTAACTTATTTTATTTATTTATTTAAATAAGCAATTATAAAGAACATTTACTATTACATAAATTACAGCGGGACCTCAGAATTCAAATTTCTTTTGGTTGTGGAAGGTTGGTTGAGTTCATATTTGTGTAAAGTTAATCCATTTCACTTCAGACTGCAAGGGAAACACAGCTTCCTCTAAAATGTCCCAAATTAAATGTCAAGTATATACAGTTGTGTTAACATTTCATTGGCTACAAGTCCACAAAGGTGGGTAAGTTCATAATAAGCTACTTATCACACATTATAGTAGCATCAATGCCATATATTTCATTAAATTATTTTCTTATACAGTCTATGGTCAATGCATTTGCCCATAGAAGCAGAGTGGCCATTCACATCAATGGGACAGCATGGAACAGCTTTTTTTGCCTACAAACTCGACTGTCATTGGAGAAATACCATGATTTTGTTCTTCCATTGGATGTTCAGTATCTCTGGGGGTGAAAGGAGCTGTGGGCTGGCCTTGGCCGGCCTGGCTGCTGAGCTTCCGCATGATGATTGGAGGATCAGTTGAATATTGTATATTTTGCAAGTGAAAGCAAAAGACAAACTGCAACCAATTTGGTATTTTCTTGATGAAATTACTTGACCATTTCCATTGTTCATTTTTTTACACTGTAAATAAAACACTCATAATATTTTCTTGTTTCTGTGTTCAAGTTTAATATCGTTTTGTTAGTTTGTTGTTGAACAGTGCAGTGTCTCAACTGTACAAACTGTTATTTCTAGTATCAACAACTGGAGTTACATCTACGAGTGTAGAAAGGATTTTCTCCTATTTAAAAAGGCTTCAGCCTTACATCTGCAACACAATGGACCAAAGCTGTCTAAGCACCATAGCTCTTGCTTGCCATTATAAGGACACTGGTCAAGTCCCTGGAAAAGACACCTACATGATACAATAGACCGTTTTCTTGAAAAGGAATGTAGGGCAGAAATTACATAGAAATAAATTGCCAAATTTTATAATGTAAATTGCTTTTTAACAGGTTTACAATGAGCCTCTTTAACAGGCCAGCAGCCACCACTGTTTCAGACAGACCCTGAGGCTGGGTCATATGTGTACAGGTTTTACCAGTGTTTGAAGTTGGAATGTTTGCTCACATATGGAGTTAGAATTTCCTATGACTGAATTGGTCAAATAAAGAAGTTTGAATTCTGAGCTTCCACAACATAGACATATCTCACCATATTTGTGGACATGGTTTACTGATTCTTAGTGCAAAAAAATTGTAACCAACAGAAAGTTCTACAGCTCATGCGTAAGACTTCATCTAAGGTTAGACTGTTAATCTGCAGACCTTCACCAGACCACCTTCCAGAGATGCACTCCACCTCACTGGTGAGGACAAAACTCACTCTATTTGGTCTCTATTTGAAATTGTATCTATTAAAACGTGTCATACATGTAAAGTGGATAATATTTTTATTGTTTCCTTGTTTGCTAGAGTGCTTCCCCACTGCAGACTAAAAAGCACAGATCTCTGTCTTTAGACCTACATGTGGGGTCAGACACTCCAGACTTCACCAACTTGCTCCGGCAGAAGAAACTGGAACGAAGTGGGAGGAACGAAAGTGCTTCACCCAAACCACTTACTGTGCAAAGAACCCAACTTAGTCTGGACAGTGAACAGGAGGAGACACCTTCCACCCTTTCCTCTTCATTCTCCTCTGTGACTCCTGATGGAGAGGTAGATGAGAATCCTGATGTTGTTACCACCACCACCACTTCGTCTAGTTCTCCAACACCAGCTACATGTGGCGTGGCAGCCTCAAATCTTCCACAAGCTACGCTAACAACTTCACCACACATTTCAACTTCACAACCAGCACTGAAAGAGGCTAGTCCCTCAAAACACAGCTTGGCTTGTAGCAGGTAACGTCACACATCTGCCCATGTATGACTCAGCTCTGTATTTAGTAGTTTTTTTTGTTATATCTAACCCATAACTAAATTGAATAAAAATATCACATATCACATCTAAGTCCTGATTTAGTATAGTTTACAAGTAAAACAGCGAAAGGAAAAAAAGAAAATGAATGAATGAATGAATGTCTTATCCATTTTGTGTTAAGTCACAGTAATTTAAAAATTTGTGATGCAAAATACATGGCAGGGTAAAAGCTAACAGATTCATTCACTGCATAGGGTGTGATTAAGCAAATATGTTCATATTCTATAGAATAATAGGGATCACTTTTGTGCAAGAACTGACGAGCGTTGAACGTATCTGGACCTCTTGGTTAGTGAAAACATTGTACAACTTATTTGAAAAAGTTCTTTATTTCCAAAAGCTTATTGAGGAATACCTGATTTTTAACCTCTATTGAGGTTGTCCTCTTGAACGTGGTCCTGAGAGTACTTAACTCACCCTTTCAATACATGAGTAATTTGAACCACGGGGCCAAGGTGTGACCCATTTTTTTAGCCCATCATGCCCTCATGTTGTTAGAATCACATGGTTCGAGGTGCGAATGGGGATTAAACTGCCTAGGAAGGTACTTCTGTTTTGCCAGGTGTAAGTGTTATGCTTATTTTGCACCTTTGCATTTTTGAGGCACGGATGCATAACTGACTCATCTGTCAATATTTCAGCAGATTATCTGAGTCTTTTTGATTAAAGCTTAAGAACAATGGATGTGTAGTATGTCAGGTTGGTTCATGTATAATTGTTATGCATAAATAAGTGTGCTGAACACGTCTTTAACTATTTTCCTGCACATAAATATGTTATTGCTATTTATTTAGTAAATTATAGCCTCCATAGTGAACAACAGTATACTTACCATTTTGAGTTATTGTTAACCCTATTGTTATTGTTGAACACTTTAAGGACCTTACTGTATAGTCTCTTATATTGAACACTTGTGCTTGCAGTGATCTTGTTGAGGAGCTGAGTAGGAACAGATCTACTTTTGTGGCTAATGGACTGGCTATCATAGCTGATGAGGAGTATCTGACAATTACCACCACTTCAGTTATTCCTCCCATTACCTCAACCAGCACTTTGATCCCTCCAGCTCATCTTTCCATACCTCAGTTAATTTCTCCACCATGCAGCCCACCTCAGTCTCTACCAAAAATCACTCGATCACCCCCTCCACCAGCTGTGCCCACATTGGCCCCTCCAGCAAGCACCAGCGGTTTCTGGGATGATGAAGAGGAGGATGATGATGATGAAGATCATAGAAAGGTGCATTATATGAAGTCTTGTTATACACTTCATCTGTAGTTGCATGGCATGTGCAGATTAATACAAAATTGTCACTGTGTTGTTGTTTTACACAGCATGCACTGAAGGAATTTGAGCTGACAGTAACACTTACTAAATCCAGGAGTGGAAGTTTTGGGTTTACCATCACCAGGAGCAAACTAGACAACTGCTATTACATACAGGACATTCTAGATAATCCAGCCAAGGCAGACGGACAGCTCAGAGCAGGAGATCGACTGATTATGGTAATTAATTAACATGTACAGTACAATATCCAACAAAATATAAAAGATATAGTCTAACATTTTTCTTATCACTGTCTACTGAATCTGTAGGGAATGAGTAATTACCACAACTTCCAATTATATTGTAAGCAGATAAACATTTATGCATATTGTATTATCTTTGTAATTTGTCTTTGTAATTTGTATATAAGTATGGATACAACAAAAATGCCACACCATTGGAACTCAGCTGGAACTTTTTCCTCTTATCTTTAGTCCACTATCTCACGTTTTCACACCTTTTGCCTACTTTATGCGGTTCATATTGTGTATTTAACATGTATTTTTGTGTAGTTTGTTTTTCTGTACAGTAATTATCTTTTTGCGCATTCAGCATAAATACACATATATATATAAGATCACATACCATCTTGTAGTCAGCAAAACTTATGTCGATCTGTGTAATTAATATAATTTGGAGAGTTAATTTCTGGGACTGGTATTTAATTACAGCCATCAGTCTGTTTGGACATGTAGTCAAGACTGCTAGAGCTGAGACCAGGGTCCAGAATTGGGACACATCAAGTCTGAGTCAAGACAATTAGTCAAGTCTGAATCAATACTGACACAAGTCAAGATTCTTTTCACCACAACAAGGAACAAGAAACAAAAAAGAAGAAAATGGACAAACTCAAATCAGTCTGTAATTCACTTTACATCCATTATAAGTGAGGTTGAGACATAGATGAGACCAAAACCAGAATCGAGTACTACAACACTATCGCCACCAGCTTTGTACATCTATATTGGTGAATATCTGCACATTCATCCTTGAAGATTGTTTAATTTCAGTCAAAAAGGTTTGTGGGAAATGGACTTCTTCAAGCTCTCCATGACCAGACAGTTGAGGACCAGTTACCCAGTGCCTACTGAAGAAATACATTTGAACCACATAATATTGCCAACATTATCACCATGCAAAATGGCTTTCAGTTGAGAATCCTCAGTGTCTGGCTCGGTTGCCTTGTAGATGTTTTTACTACATTATTCACAATACTTCCTTTGTCTAGGACATTTTGTCATACCTGATGTATGTTATCTGGTTAAAATGCCTGATTGTTTCAACTGCTATTATTTTAGGTAAATGGGCACTTTGTGACCAACGTATCAGATGAAGTGGCCATGACCATTCTGAGATGCTCCCCTAAAAAGCTGCATATGATATTAGGCAGATCTGTACAAAACCTCTTGCCACCTCCACCACCTGACAGTCTTCAAGACATCATCTTATACAAGACCCCGTCTGGACAAATGGGTAAAAAAATTGCCACTGTCTTGAATTTAAAATAACTAATACACTGTTATATACATGCTTACAAAAAGAAGGGGATACTTAAAAATTTATAAGAAGCAATTAAAAAAGTTTGATCTTTTTTTTTTTTATTAAACAAGGACATCAGAAATGATGACAAGTCAAAGAAAGTTGTCCTATAATGCAGTTTAGGTGATGCAAAAACAACTTTAATTAACTGGTGAAAATGCTCTATATAAAAGACTGAAAGTGCTGGAGTATCTGATCTCCATTCTCCAATCTTAAAAGTGCACTGAAATTTCCCAGCCCTTAAAATGCCTCTGCAACATAATTTGCCTGAATGTGAAGCTTGAAGAGCCATAGGACGACCTGAAGTTAAACACAGAACATCCCAAAGCATGATTGGCAGACTGTGGAATCACTTTCAAGAGACTGGAACATTATGCAGAAGACTAGGGCAAGGTCGCCCATCTGCCAAAACAGCAAGAGATACCCACTACTTGACCTTATTATCAAGAAAGAGCAGGCACAGCAATGCAACAATGAGTTGCAGGAACAGTTTCCCGGAATATGCTTGCAGACCATACGAAATCGGCTCCACCATGCCCAGCAACCAGTGGTATGAATTCTGTTATCTGCTGAACATTGTATAAGGCAGGCTGATGAGCATCATCACCGTGATGTGTTCTGAACTGTTCTCATCTCTGAGGTCTTCTTGGTTCAGTTTGCAGCCTGACAATCATCATGTCTTGATCTGACATGGACAAGAAATTGTAGAATCCATATTTCATGCGAGAAAGAAACTGCTTTGGTGGTGGTAAAATCCTGGTTTGGGCCGGTATCAGTATTGGTGGAAGTACCGAGCTCCAAGTCATCAGAAATAGATCGCTGCCTGCTGTTAGATACCGAGATGAGGTCTTGCACCCTATAGTCGTACCCTATGCTGGAGCAGTTGGAAAACACGTTATTTTCATGGACGATATTGCAAAGCCCCACCCTGTGCATCTCATCAACAGCATTCTTTAGGAGGCAAGAATGGAATACATGGATTGACGTTCAAGTTCCCCAAACCTGAATTCCATTAACCATGCTTGGGATGTACTGGGAAGATGACTGGAAAGCCACCCGATGCTGTCTACAACACTTCTTGAGCTGAAAGTTGGATCAAGAGTGGCAGCGGATCCACAAGAATTACTGGACAATCTGATCCTGTCCATTTCCTATCTCTGTGAGTGTGTTTTGGCAGCATTGGGTGACCATACACCCCACTGAACAGTCAATGTGTATCTCATCCAGTTTGACATGCTTCTGTTCACCCCTGAGAATGTGTTACTTGCTACTTAATCATGATCATTGAGTTTGCATCTCATTTGCTTAATCAAACAACTTTATTTGACCTTTCATTTGCTTTTTTGATGATGTTTTCTTTTCTTGTTTAATGAAATGCATCTTTTTCTAATCGTTTCATGTTCAATTTGAAATATCCCTTACTTTTTGTGAGTGGTGTATATAAAGACAGAAACACTTACTCACTGATTTATTAATCTAATTTATCTCGACTTATTTGACAATGCAGGTATCAAGTTGACAGGGGGTATTGGCAGCAAATGGCAGGGAATTTATGTTCAAGAAGTGGTGCCAAACTCTCCTGCCAGTGAGGAGGGCAGCATTCAGCCAAACGACAGAATTGTGTACATCAGTGGGAGGTGCACACTGGGAATGACACTGGAAGATGCTGTGAAGGCATGTGAGAATGCTACACGCAAAGTCAAAATCAAAGCCATGAGGTATGACTTTCAGTATAATGAGCTGTAAATACAGTACATATGTATATATATACAAGTATATGGCACAGAACTTCAAAACATCAAAGCAATGCCAAATATGGTAACAAAGGTACCATAAAGGGAATTGTCAATTTACATATTCAGCTAAATTAAATAAATGTGATTATATTCAGATGCCACACTCATTGTTGACAGCTAGGATAATCTCTAAACTTACCAATCAGTGATGACTTACTTCCACAGTCCTTGGTTTAGTCAATGCATATATTATGCATATAATGTTGTAGTATATGTGTATGTGTAACTTGGCTTTTCATGGGTTTCTGCACACCTCCCAAAACATGACAGTAGATGGACTGACTCTAAATTATCAGCTGATGAGTATATCAGCAAGTGATTATGTGTGTGATGCTTTATTGCATCCTGACAGACTTTTATTGCAGATGCGGACAGGGTTTTATTTTACAATTGCAGTGCAGCCAGTGATCACATGAAGGCAGCAGTTCACAGTGCAAATAAAACTTCTTAAAAATACTTTTAAATTCATTCAAATATTTTGATATTCTGATATTCTGATTTTATTGTGATAGTCAGCAATGTTTTTTAATACTTCTGATCTTCCTTTTCTTTCCTTCCTGCAGGGATGATCAACCCGTGACACCCAAAAGCAAATGGAATGGTAGGGAAATGAACCAACTAAAAAGACAGTCTGAATGTGCTTTTTCTAAAGTTCATGAATTTTATGAATCAAGCAACCTAGAACTGTATTTACTCTAAATTCAGCAGGAATTCGGAATTGGAGTGTTCAGTATACAGTGTTTCACCTTGCTACTGGCTGCTAGCTGATGTCAATGTAGAAAGTTGGTGTGATGTCTCCTTTGCTCAGGGCACATGGTGGCTGCAGCAGGCAGAGTGTCATGAATGACATCTTTAACTCTAGTCTGAAGTGACAGAAGTGAGAGAGTAAGCTGCTCCAGTGATTGCCCACTGTTGCCCAGGATTCACTGAATGCTTCACTGGTCACAGTGACATTTTGAGTGTACTGTCAGCTCAGATTAGTTATAGTCCCTCACTCCTAAGACCTAACTAATGTCTAATTCAGTTTGTTAACAAATTTGTTTTTGAATGAATCTTGAATTTGTTCTCATGGATTTGGCAAAAAAAGTCATTTTCAGTATACCACTTATCTAGGGTGAATTATACCTTATACATATTTAAAAGGCTAAATCAGAATAATAATTAAAGTTACAGTAACAAAGTCACAGCTTAGCAGTACTGAGACTTCTGATCAAAAGTTCAGTACTTGAACTGGTGGATAAGCTGTTATGTTTCAGGCAGAGACATAACAGATTGCCCAAAAGTATGACTTAATTACTACCCTCTTTTAATAAGATAACAGGGGAAGTACTTTTGCACCCTCTTGTGGCAAGACCCAGTGTCTAATCGAACCACACCTGTTATTATTGACACATCTGCCTGAGACATAACTGCATGCTGAGTTTTGCAGCAATCAAACATCTGTCTGGAAACAAGGGACAAGTGATATACAGCATTCATGAAACTTAATATCTTATTGGCTAACTTTCAAATGATCATAACTGTTTCCAAATGTAGGATGTGATGTACTTCACACACATAGATAAATAGATAGATAGATAGATAGACAGACAGACAGACAGAGACAGATAGATAGCCACTATTGCGGCAGCATTAATGTTGTATAAGTCAATCTTATTTAAACTTTATTGCTTCTGTTCTCAGGTCTCAGTCAGGAAGCTAGAATTAATGTAACTGCAACAGGAAGCTAGAAGTAATGTAAATTTAACGGTTAATGTTGACATATTTAAGTACTTAAATTGTAATTTTGACTGTCTTTTATTAACTTGTTATTTTAATGGAACACAGTAACCCATAGTCAATTAAGTGATCATTTATATTGAATAAAGTATATTTGTATATACTTTTTATATACAGTCAATAACTGATTAGTTAATGGTTCATGTTTTTGTCCAAAATTGTAGCAAATTTGATTTTGTTCTCTGCAGAGGTTAATGTCACATTTATGAAATTAACAAAACGTGTTATGTTACCAAATGTGCCAAAATGTGTGCATAAGATTACAAATAATGTAGAGTTTTAACTCTATATGCATATTTTACACCAGTGTTTGATCTATTATAGGGATATTTCTTGCTCCCATTCATATCTCTTTCACCCTCAGGTTTTTTTGAGAGGAAGAAAGAGAAGAAGTTTCTCCCTCAGTCTGAGGAAACCAACTGGTCTGAATTGGAGGCTTCATCTAACAATGGTAAGGCTCCATTTCTTGAGTGCTGTAGCATAAGCTTCTTGTTGATAGATGCAGCTCATCTGGACTAAAGGGCATGCAGTACATAATTAATTATTAGCAAGTGCCTCTGCTTCCTTCAAACCATCACGTAGCATTTTTGTTGCGCCTGATGAAGGTGTCCACGGTGACCCAGTGGACATCTGGGTTGCTGGGTGACAGCTATCTAGGGGGTCCAGCAGTGTTTAAAAAGGCTAGGGTTGCTCAACTTTCTCAGCATTGTACCAGTTAGCACATCTCCCCCCTGGGATGGCGGCAGAAGAGGGAGACTGTTGTGAGTGTTGAGTTTACTTCATATCGCTGGCTGTCTGAGTTTTGTTGTGGGTTGAATGTTTACAAATTGTTTATAGATTTTAGGTTTTCTGTGTAACTGCGAATACATGAAAATGTGTTGATTTATAAATATTTAATTATAAGAACATATTTTTGATTTTTCTCTTATATTTTCATTCTAAATATATAACATCAGAATAACTCTGTATTAAATTCATAGTTTTGTTTTTGTGAAATTACAGATACAAAAATGTAAAACTGGATAAATGTTTATTAACACATCTTAAAGTGGATCCATCGCTCTGTCCTTTGCTACCTCTGCCATTGTCTCCCTGTTCCTCTATTTTTACAGGTAAACCTGCAGCTGATAATACCATGAGATCCAGGCAGAGCCCCCCTGTGACCTCTCAGCAGGAGGTAACTGTCATTGTTTCTAAATGATGACACTGCAACCTGAGTCTAATAATCTCTCTTCCTGCCTTTGTCAGAATGAGCTTTTATGCATTAATACTTTACTCTCCATACAGTGCTTATACAATGTTAACACATTAAGGCTTACAGACAAATCCAGAAAAAGTATATATTTTACTGAATATTTGCTTAATATTTTCAGTGAGAGATTAAACTAATTGACACAAATAAGGTTTTTATACATCTATACTGTAGTATTTCTTTGAACAAAAAATTTAAAGATATTATAAGATGTCCAACTAGTTTGGAGCAAATATTTCAGTAATTATATTGCCTTTCCATAACTTTTCTTGCTTTTATTTAACTTTTTGACTTTTGCTTAATTACAAAAATGCAATCATCATGCCCTTTATGGGATATGGAAAGAACATATCAAAATACACTCAGAGAGTAGTTGGACATTCCTGTGAATATGTGACACTAACACTACTTGCTGGGCCATTGTGGTTCCAGTTAAAATGTCTTAGGCAATCAGTACTAAGCAATAGAACACTTTGTTTTGAAACTAAATAAGCACAGTTATTCAAGCCAAATCATTCCAAATAACAGCTAATCCATTCTGTAAAAAAAACCCAGAAAACGTATTCTTAAAGACTGTCAGTTAGTCTTTAACTATTAAGTATTACCTAATCACATGGTCTAAGCATCAAATACATAGTGGAAAACTTATAAGCACAAGTACAATATCTAGTGCTTTTGGCATGAGGAGTTTGTTTCCTGCCATTTGTGTCCCTTCATTTAGTAGGAAGATTGTTTTTTTTTATTTACTGTTTCATCAGCATCACTGAGCAAGGATACATTGATACTAATCAGACACATTCACATTGGGCCAATTTTAGAGCATCTAATTAACCCCATTTATGTCTTTGGACAAACTACACAGACAGGTTCCAATATTGGGAGCAAACTGGGGATCTCCGTCACTGTAAGACATTCTACACTCTACAGCTGAAGAAGATAATATTCATGAGTTTAAAGTCAAAATGTTGTTTTTTTAATACCAATATTATACATGGCAACCAGAATTAAGAGAGAATTAACAGAGAGGAATTATCAGCCAGGTTAAAATCAACTGAAATTATGGTTGCATCTGAATCACTTCATTCATTCAGCTTGGCTTGTTTCCCTGACCAAAGGGTGACTTGGGCTTAAGGTAGAGTTTTGTTTAATGCATGTATAGATGGTTTCATACTTTATATACCTTATATAGACTTTCTACTTGCAACTACCGAGCCTGTGTGATTTGATATTTATTCTGAAACACATTTACCTTTTCTGCAGGGCTCCAGGAATGTAGAAGGAATACTCCAGTTTTTTTTTCTGTAGAGTATGTGTGATTACCACATGGAATTATTCTGACATTTTCCCGCACTGAGAAAATAACGGAAAACCTACCTGAAACTCCTGTATAATGGAAGTTCTGAAGTCAATTGTGGGACAGTCTGCAAATTCAAATTAAGCTTTAATTCTGCATAATTAGTCCTGTCAGAGATGGGAGTACTTTTTCAAAGGGAAGAATCTGTGGTTGACTCGCCAATTTTACTTTAACAGTGGAGGGTCTGTTTAGCATAATCATTCAGGATACCACAAAACCTCAAGGAAAATACAAATGGCTGTATTGTTCCAGTTTGGGATATCTGGATAAAACTTTGTAGGAACTGCTTTGGTAATATATAATTTAATATCCTTATACCTTTATTTTGTAAATTTATTACAGCTGTATTTTTAATTCAAATTATTATACATATTCAGTGTTTTTGACTGTCCTAGTAATGCCATTATAAATGGACATTGACTACAACTGAGTCTTACTGTCATAGCTACTGAATACAAAATATTCTTAAAAATATTTTCATCTGATACAGATAAAGGATATATATGTGAATGTAACTTTTGGCCCAAACTAAAATTCAACACAAGTACACAGTAGACATACCAATATTAGCATATTAATCCACAACCCTTATCTACAGCCCCAATTCCAATTAAGTTGGGATGTTGTGTAAAACATAAATAAAAACAAAATATGATGATTTGCAAATCCTTTTCAACCTATATTCAGTTGGATTCACTAACAAGACATTTATAACTGCTAAACTTTGTTTTGCACACAATCACTCATATTTAATATTTTCATGCCTGCAATACATTCCAAAAAAGTTGGTACAGGGGAATGTTTACCACTGTGCCAACTTCACCTTTCCTTTTAACAACACGCAATAAGCATTTAGGAACTGAGGACACTAATTGTTGAAGCTTTGTAGGTGGAATTATTTCCCATTCTTGCTTGATTTACAACTTCACTTACTCAACAGTCTGGGTCTCCGTTGTCGTATTTTGCTCTTCATAATGCAGCACACATTTTTAATGGGACGCAGGTCTGGACTGCAGGTAGGCCAAACTAGTACCCGCACTCTTTTACTACAAAGCCACACTGTTGTAACACATGCAGAATGTGGCTTGGTATTGTCTTGCTAAAATAAACAGGGATGTCCCTGAAAAAGATGGTGCTTGGATGCCACCATTTGTGGCTCCAAAACCTGTATGTACCTTTCAGCATTAATGGTTCCTTCACCCATGCAAGTTAACCATGTAAGTTACCTTTTGAACTTTGCACTGATACGAATCCAGAAGGTTCTTTTCCTCATTAGACCATAGGGCACTTTTCCACTTTGCGTCAGTCCATCTCAGATGAGCTCAGGACTAGAGAAGCTGGCAGCATTTCTGGGTGCTGTTGATATATGGATTTTGCTTTGCGTGGTAGAGTTTTAACTTGCATTTGTAGATGGAGCGATGAACTGTGTTCGATGACAATGGTTTACTAAAGTGTTCTTGAGCTCATGTGGTAATATCTGTTACAGAATGATGATGGTTTTTAATGCAAGTCACGGGCATTCAAAGTTGGTTTTCGGACTTGCTGCTTACTTGCAGAGATTTCTCCAGATTCTCTGAATCTTTTGATGATATTATGGACTGTAGATGATGAAATCCTTAGATTGGTCACAATTGAACATTGAGGAACATTGTTCTTAAAATGTTGGACTATTTGCTCACACAGTTGTTCACAAGGTGGTGAACCTCACCCCATCCTTGCCCCATCATGACACTCACCTGTTTCCAATAAACATGTTCACCTGTGGAATGTTCCAAACAGGTGTTTTGACCATTCCTCAACGTTCAGAGTCTATTGTTGTGCTACCTTTTTTGTACCATTTCCAACTTTTTTGGAACGTGTTGCAGGCATTAATATCAAAATAAGTGAATATTTGCCAAAAAACAAGAAAGTTTATATGAGGATAAACTGATATCTTTTCACATTTTCAACCACAGATTTATGTCTTTTAATGACATTTGTGTTTTGCTGTATTTCCCTTACTCTAAGAGCTGCGTTGTTCAGGTTGAATTTAATAAACCTGAGAGAGGTGGACTGGGATTTTCTCTGGTGGGTGGAGTCAATGGCAGCAACCTCAGAATAAAGGACATCTGCTGTGGAAGTGTGGTGGAGAAAGATGGACGTCTATGTGTAGGAGACATCCTGCTAGAGGTACATGCCATTAGAGTCTAATGTAGGCCATCATTCTCCTTTACAGATAATTACAGACTGTTTAATTACAGCCCACAAGCCAGCTGATTATTGATCGTTGATTAATTGCAGGTGAATGGAGTGATCGTTTCAGGATTGAGCCATTGTAAAGTGGTGGATATTTTGCGGCGAGCAGAAGGTGTGGTTCAGCTAACAGTATACAGAGACATTTCACCTGCCACTGGCTACACTGGGTCTTACAGTGAGGCCCCTCAAGAAAACGGCACCCAAGGTCAAACATCTCATCATACACCATAGTCTCCATGACATGACAATTCTGATGGCATTGTTAATGGCAATATTATACAGTTTTTATATTTGAAAAGATCCTCAACAGATCGCTTTATACACTTTATATATTATTAGATATTAATGAAGATATATATTAAGGGTGATATTTATGTTCCAGAAGTAACTACAGAACCACCAGTAATAGAAGATTTACCTTTCCAACCACCTGGATGTCAAGATATAAAGATAAAATCTAATCAGGTACACAACAAAGCCATTTTCTAATCTCTACCTAACATCTATAGGAGATGGACAGTTACCTCAAACAAGAACTTCACCTGGACTGAGAAATGGACTGAAAACCAGTTTACTTAAAAATGCACAATATAATAGAAATATAAAAAACTACATTTGTACCAGTCAGTTTACTGAATATGAAATTGATTGATTTTCTTAGTAAATTAACCTTTAATTTAGCTGTCAAGTATGGTTAGTACTGTTTAGTCAGATGTAATTTCAACAGCATTTCTGTGTAGGTAAGCAAAGAATTTGCTGGTCAACAATTAAGCAGAATTCCTTTATTTTGTATTCATTTGTAATTAATGTATTAATATTTAACGTTTAATTATATGAAATGTGCATGTGCTTCCTGTAGTTAGTAATGAGTCATAATAAATGTATGTTATTTTTTCCGGAATACTTATTTTAAACAATAAACAGTAAAGTTTGTAATAATCATGAATAAATTTTGCAAGCAGTTACTGGGAAGCGATGCTTAAAAATACATTTAAAAAGTTGATGAAACATGACTGCATTATCAAGACTGTTCTTTGCATTCTTCTTGCTACAAGCCTTGGTTACTTTAGAACACTGTTTGCAGTTTTATATTTATGTAGGTATATACCTTTGTTTATAAAGAGAAAAAAAGAAACACAAAAAAGAAACACTGCTTTTAGGGTTTTATCGCAAGTGTGTTTCATTTTTTAGTGTATATATGAGAACATTTCAGAATTATTGTTTGTGGTAATCACCCAAATACTACAGATGAGACCGATTGAGATTACATAAAGAGATATTTTCCTACTCCATAACAACAACCATTATCGTTATGGAGTAGGAATTAATTAATTAAGTCATAATATTTGCATGCCATGAAAATTAGAAATCATTTACTTAAAGCATTTCTACTTGCAACGCCACTCACCAAATGTCACCTCCTTTGACACTCTCTCTCTCTCTGTGCAGGATAGTCAGAACTGTACACCAACTTTCCAGGGCTGTTGCCCATCTTTGGGGGTCACAGAGTTGTTACCCAACAGGTACACATTACCTCATTCAGGCGGGCTGTATATGTGTATTCCCTCTTATTCAATATCTGCAGTTAATATATAGAATATAATGATATATAGAACCTGCTCAATCAGAATTTATTCTGTCATAAATATAATGGCATCCTCATTTGACATTTATAAGTAAAATTGCTGGATGTAAGCTTATATGGACAATATTACAGAATTGGTTCTATCTTTGACTGAAAACCATGTGTCATTTTCTATGACTGTTTTGGCAAACATTTGTTTGTTTGTTTGTATTAAATGTATACAGTTAATTATACCAGTAGAAGTGCAGTCAGTTGTCATCTTGTATTTTTTAAATAGTGTTTCGGTAGTGTGTTTTCACAAATGTTGAGCATAATTGAAATAATTAAATGACTGGCAAGCACAGCTGATTTAACAACTTGATTTAAATTATATAATTTACTTAATTTTTACTATTACTACAATGTAATTATTGAATTAACATCTAAGGAGGATGGGTCCCTTTTTGAGTCTTGGTCCTCCCAAAGTTTCTTCCTTCTACAATCAGGGATTTTTTCCTCTCCACTGTCGCCCTAGGCTTGCTCAATATGGGATTAGCCTTTTAAGATAACATAGACAATGCACCATTGTAAAAAGCACTATATACATATATTTTTTTACTTTTTCACAGCTTTTTGCACAAATAAAATCAAAACCCTCTTCATTAAAACACAAAGTTCACAAAAATATTTGGGCGGCAGAAACATTGACCTAAAAAAATGGGATCAAACTACTAAACATACAGCCATGAGGAACAGGCGTGCAGTCACACTTCCAGGTACGCAATACATGGGTTAGGGATAAAATAAGGCTCTAGCTTTATCTTTCAGGAGTGAGGTGAAAATGTGGAGCAGCATTTAATTGAGTTAGTTACTAAAGTTATAATTAACACTTTAAGAATGCAAAACTGAAAAACAGCATTTGGGGAAAAATGCAAAAAAAATTACATGATACATACGCAAATTCACTACAGGGCCTACATTTCTTTGCAAATATCTGAGCTGCTAATGCTTTTAACCAGAGCCAGTTCATTTTGGTTTTCTGCATGAAATAATGGACAACAGCTAAAATGTAAAATAAAATCAACCATATTGCATACAACTCACAGTAATGTGAGGTTGCTAGTCACTTATAACTGTATAACTTACCTAAAGTTTTTATTAGCCCATTCGTTAAACTATCAAAGTCATCAGTTACCTTGGAATTAAAAAATATATATGGGTTTAAAATAATGGGGTTCAATATTTTATATATATTTTTTGTCAATATCTACAATTATTGACTTACAAATGGTATTAATTAATTATTTATTACTGTCGGACCGAAGTTTGAACTAATCCGCTATACTTTACCGACTCAGAACCATACCATGCGTTCTTAGTCTTTGCCTTGCTTTAAATGATACATAACACAAGATGGCACCAATGAGTTGTGAAACAGGCTATATTGCTCATATAATAACAGCACTGTGGCTTTCACTGGTTCTGGTTCACACTTAAAAAATAGCAGTTTAACAGTTTGCAGCTTTTTACAATATAGGAAAAATAATCTCACTAAAGCATGTTTGAATTATAGCAGCTTCTCAGAGCAATTTGGCCGAGCTTCTCTCTTCTTTTCCCACCCATAGGACAGACACACAGAAGCAGCATTCAGAAAATTCTACCTTGATCATGAAGAAAAGCCACTCAGGCAGCTGGAGCAGTGATGATGATGATGATGATGGCGATGAGACTTCTCAGCTTTCCACTGTTGCAACAATGCTTAAAACGGGTAAAGCATACAACTATGCAATGACAATATTTTATACGCATGGAGCAAAGTTCTGAACTGTGCAGAACCCATTCTGGGTACTTTTTCAAATAAGGATAATAGAGATAATATACTGATATTGGACAGTGGTAGCTCCTGACACAGTCTGACTAAGCCGCCACTGTCCCAATATTAGTTGCTTTGGGTTATATCTGAAAAAAATGAGTAATAGTATTCTATACATGTACACGCTATGTTTTAGGTCCGCCTATTGTGTCTGAGGATGAACTAACCAAACTTGCTCTGATCAGCCCACCTGAAAATGGCCAATACTCAGGGCCAAGACTCAAAGCTCTCATTCAGCATCTCCAGAATAAGCTCGATCAGCAGGAGCTTGTCGAAGAGTTTATGGTACTATTAAAATCCTGTAGTGTTTAATCTGTAGCATGCTTCCACTGTACATCTAAAATGATATACTGTTACTTTAGGTCTTGGGGCATATGAAACCCTTAGATGACTGCCTTGTAGGAAAAGCACCTGAGAACCGAGAGAAGAACAGATACAGAGAAATCCTGCCCTGTAAGTCTTCCTACAAAGCACACACAAATTTAGCTGTAGGGCACCACTGCTGAAACATTATTTCAGCAATATTGTATCTGTATATTGGCTCATTCATGTACTTTTTACACTATAATGCAGTACTCACAAACATTGGCGGATACTATAAAATAAAATATCCCATAATAGAATATTCCCTAATTTTTGTGAGCAGTGTATATAATCCACTATAGTCTCTCAGTCAGTAGTTTCTAGCTATTTCTCCTGGATCATGGTCATCCATAGTAGCATAAAAGTTTATACATGCTTTACCCCATATTTGCAGCAGCAAGAAACCAGTGGATAAATATAAAGCTTTTATTTCTGATAGGGTGGAAATTTGAAATGATATTTTTTAGTTGAAAGGTACTTTTCTGCTTAGCAGTTGAATGTGCCCTTTGTGACACCACAACAAAATGAAATTTAGATAATTTAGAGGGTTTACTCCCATGTATCCCAAGATTAGGGGGTGTCACTTTATGCTTTGTCCTTATATACAGTAAGAGCATGCACTGCATTTGTTGCTGTCCTCCATCAACTCTCTTATTTTGCTTTTGTCAGACCTCCAAGACTAACCTGATCTTTACACTATATTTTCCCAGATTTTTTTTTCATATTGTATTGAGAAAAAACTTCAGGTTGGTACTACTGTATGTGTGTATGAGAAGGCAGTTAGAACCCCTGAGTTACGCACACAGGGGGTGTGTGTGTGCTGAAAGGAAGGCAGTGAGGCACAATGCAGTGTTTCTTGTGCTGGCGAAAGGCAGACTGGCCCTCGCCTGCCCTCGAGTGTTTGTTTATTATCATGGCTGCTCAGTGGGCTTCTGTTCCCCAAATAAAGCATCCAGCATGGCAAAGTGTGAGGCCCCCAGGACTTAACAACTGTTTGTGCTGGAAGCAGTTCAAGGGCTTCTACAAGAAGCTTGATGCAACCCATTGTGAGCATAGCTCTGCATGCATTTACCTACTCATGGAGAACTACACTTCCCCTTGTGTAGCCCCTTTCTTTGTTTTCTCTCTTTCACCCATTTTCTTGAGCCCCTTTCTTCTCCATGGTTGCTGAGCATGTTTTTACAGGCAGGCCCCATGTAGATGTGTTTCATGAAGGTCTGATGTTACGTGTAGGTCAGTAAGCTACCAGGGAAATATAGTGAGAACTTCACTACCACAACCTCCTACAGAGACACCACAACAAGACCTCCTGCATTCCCACAAACATGGCTATATCAACCAACATGGCTACCATGGGAATAGTCTTTAACATTTCTCCATATGCACTCATCTCACACACAGTGCTCATTTCTGGCATGTTTTCCTACTCGTATGGCCTTCAGTCATCTTGTTTTATTTATTTGCATGTATTTATTGTTCCCTTGGACAATCCTTTCCATTCTTTCTTTCATTTCTCAAATTAATAATGAAGCTAGCCAGCAACAATTGTTAGTCATATCTCACGCGTTGATGAAAATGCTAACGATTGTGTTTTGTTTTCTTGGGCCTCGGATTTCGACAGTGGATACTGAGAATCTAGTGAATGTGTATTTATATAACATACTTATATGCAAACAGATTTGACCCATTGTAGTCTACTGGGAGTTTTCGGCAGCATTATGTCTCATATTTATGCTGAGTACAAAGAAGTATCAGCACTTGGCAGTCTTGAAGGATCTAACTATGGGTCCCTTGAGGTAACTTCAGAAATCAGTTATTAAATCTGTACAGTGTTAACTCAGCATGTGTCATAGCCAGTGTGACCCTGTGTCTGTAAGAGAATATCCGATTTATGTGTACTACTGTGGTATGCTGTGAAGATTTCTATATAGAGGACTTAAAAGTTAATGCTCCTTTAAAATGGTTTTGTTGTTGCAGCCCAAATGTCCAGCATAAGGAAATCCTTACAAACTCTTAATTCCTGCCTGTGGTGGTTATCTGCCAGAAACCTTGACAGCTAAACATTTATGACACTTAGTCCAGCTCACCAAACAACTGGGACATCTGGTACCAGCCAATTTGACCTACAAAGGAATTTTGATTCTTGCAACTTCTGTGGTTCAGTTGTTAGTATGCGCTGCTGAAAAAAAAGCAGTGTCTTATGGCCTGGGTTCATTTTGGGTGGGGCTTGCAACATGAACTAGTGGTTTGCTTACAGAAACAACAGAACAGAACAGAAGTTGTACTCCTTGCCAATCCCAAGCCTGAATACATGGGGAGAGTTGCAACAGGAAGGGCACCTGACATTAAAAAAACAAAACAAAACAAAAACTGTGCTGACTACAATATGTGGATGGCCTGCTGTGGTGATACCTAAAGGAAGAAGCTAAAAGAGTGAGAGAGGAGGTGGGAACAAAAAGAATTCGAAACTTGATGCATAAATAGATACCCATAGACTTTTCCCATAGACAAAAATCTATAAATCACACATAGCAACAGATCTTAAATAATTGAATGCTTACTGTGATTAAACACTCTCTGAGCATTTAATCTGACTGTTTTTCTTAAACATACAGGGAACTCAACAACTTTTAAATCCATTAGACAACCATTTCCAGAACGCTGCAGTCAGTTTTATGAATGTGCAAAAGCTCAGACTTGAGATACAGACATCGTTTAAATAGTCTTCAAGATGTTATGGTAAAAGGAAATTCCACCCTATGTCATTCTCTGGGCAACTAACAAATCAACAGCCTGTGAAAATAAGAAGCAGAGGAAAAACCATACTATGTAGCATTATTAAGTTACTCTCATCGTAAGTTTGTTTTGTTATTAACAAAATTATTCCCAGGACACTAAAATGGACCTGAAGCTCAAGTACAAGGAAACATTTTTAAACTCAAATTTCTACCTACAGATGATAAGACACGGGTTCCTGTAGGAGAAAACAAAGACTATATTAATGCCAGCTACATCCGGATGAAGGTGGGCACAGAAGAGTTTGTCTACATCTCCTCACAGGGCCCACTACCCATCACTCAGGACTGCTTCTGGCAGATGATTTGGGAGAACAAATCTGACATAATTGCCATGATGACCCGGGAAGTGGAGCATGGCAAAGTCAAATGCCATAAGTATTGGCCAGAACAGATTAATGTTCCCATAGAGACCAGCCACTACCAGCTGATCCTGGACAACCACCAGATGCAGGACTACTTTCACATCAAGATCATCCAAATGGTAGAGAAAAAGGTATGAGTTAACTTCCAGGGTAATCATAGCTTGTTAGGCCAGTATGGTTTTTTTAATTTATTAAGTTAATTAAGTTGTTGTCAGTGAACACACTGCATATACTGCATCATAGAGACCAATGTGCTCTTGGGAACTTTCCTTGCAGCAGAAAAGCTTTAGATGTAGCCATCTCCAGATCTGTGTTTTTACACAATCCTGTCGCTGAGATCTACAGACCCTCCTCATGGCTTGGTTTTTACTCAAATATGCATTGCTAGCTGTGAGTTAACTTACATACACAAATGTGTGTGTCTTTACAAATCATGTCCAATCAATCGAATTTACCTCAGATGGACTCCAGTAAAGGTGCTGAAATATGTTAAAGATTAATTAAAAGCCTCCGTAACTAAATATTCAAATGTCATTTGAATACTTGTCCATGTCCATATACATATGTTAATTTTAGTTTGATCTTTTTAATACATTTTCAAACATTTCTATTTACTTTATCATTGAAAACTTGAGTACAATGTTTATAGACTGATTAAATAGTTTACAACATTAAATATGTTATACTGTTTTACAGACAGTAAACACTGTGTTCTCAGCAGTGTTGCTGTAGTTTCTTTTAAAAAGTAGGCCAAAGTGAAAATTACTTCTTTTTAAGTAATGGTGAGGTCAATTTCTGGGAAAATGAATCAGTTTACCCATTACTATGAGTTACTCACTAAAAACCATACTAATCTTGTCCATATAGATAGTACAAGGATAACAGACGTATTCATTTAAATTTTAAAAGCCTTTTTTATAAACAACAAAGAAATATTCAAATTGATGTTTGTATGGAGTTACCCAAGTCCTGATATGCACCACAGCCATTCAAGAACTTATCAAAATCATATATGACTGCACACAAATAATGTTCAAAATTTAAGCATAAATCCTAATCCTATTATTTGCCATGCTTCATTACAGACAGGAGACACCCACATTGTGAAACACCTGAAGTTCACAACTTGGCTAGACCACAGTACACCCCAATCCTCCGAGCAGCTGGTGCGTTTTCTCCGCTACATGCGTTCAGTGCATTCTAAAGGCCCCATCACTGTGCACTGTAGCGCTGGGATAGGCAGGACAGGTGTCCTTATCTGCACCGATGTCATTCTCAGCCTCATAGAGAAAGACCTCATTGTGAGTTGCTTAACCATCACTTTGTTAATGCTTTCCAAAGTAGTTTGCATATGCTCTTTATGGCAATAAATATTTATACTGCATTTTTTCTATGAGTTTCTTTATCTGAATTCTGAATATTGCATTTTGTGCATTCAAGTTTTCATTAGTCCATTGCATTGAGCCTGATTTTACTATCAAGTAATCACATAAAAATACTAATTCAATAGTAATGTATTAGTCACTTTGTAGAATCTACAAAGTGTACACTATGCCCAAATTGATGCCAGCTGGGTTTGATTCCCACATTTGTGAGATCACCGTAATTACTGCTGCTCAATAAACTAGCTACGTCTGATGTGACATACTGTGATGTAAAATAGACATGTTCATTTAATTACAACAATGACAGAAAACCACAAGAATAGCAAGCACAACGGGTACATAAAAGAAATTAAACGATGGGAGTATACAACTCCAAATCAGAAAAGGTTGGGACAGTATATAAAATGAACATTACTTTACTTTTTTAATTTCTGAAAGTACCCAGGATATTTCATGTTTTGTCTGGTTAACTTCATTTCACTATTTAATAAACGTCTATTCCTGCATTTCAGGACTTTAAAACATTTAAATAAATTGTTACGGTAAAGCATTTACCACAGAGGATACCACAAAATTTAAGGTTACATGTGTTATTATGCCCCATCCTTCCTGCAAACACATTTTAAAATGTACAACAGTACAGGGTCATTGTCTATTTTATTTTTTTTTTTCAAAATTCTCTTGGTGGCAGGAATGGACTGCAGATAGGCCTGCTCAGTAGCCATACTTTCTTCTTTTGCCATTTGTGATGTGTGCAGCATATGATTTTGAAATCTGCATGGACATTCATAGAAAATATGATGTCTTGAAGGCAGCATATGTTTATCTAAGGTCTGTGTAAACTTTTCTGCATTAATTCTGCCATCACAGGAGTGTAAATGATCTTTGTCACTTGCACTGTCACAACCCCATACCATGAGAGATTCTTTCTTTTTGGACTTGTTGCTGATACCAGTCTGGTTGGTCCAGTCTTTGGTCTTGGGCACATGGCGTCCATTTTTTTTCCAAAAAAGCAGGAATTCTGATTCATTCTGAGTCAAAGTGTGATGTTCCATACTAGATGACTCTGAGACCAGAGAAGTCAAAGCTGCCTCTGGACATTTTACACATTAAAGTTTTAAGTGGCATTTCTAAATGTAACTCTGTAGTGCTTAACAAAATCAGTAAACTTATCAGTTTCATCATCATTGGAAATCATCATAATTTAGTTGTTTTTTATTCAACTATAAATCACTTCTATCCCAACTTTTTAAAAATGTGTTACAAGCCTTAAATGCAGAAAGAGATGTTTATTTATAAATGAAATGAAGTTGACCATGAAATATGAAATATGGAAACATGTAATATCTCATGTCTGTAATAAAATAAAAGTCAATGTAACAATCACAGTTTTTTATATTCATTTTTCATACTGTTCCAACTGTGCTCTGATTTGGAGTTGAAAAACAGATAATGTACTGCATATGAAGAAGAAAAAGTATATATGGGACACACTGGACACAATTCATTTTTGGTTTTATACGCATGCAAAGAATTATCCTTTATATTCATACAAGAGACTTTGCAACCTGTCTAACCTTTGTATCATATATTTATATAAATACAAAAATTCTATAACGTTTCTAAAATAAAATATTTGTCTATATTCTTACGCTTTCAAACAGTGTAGTATTGAGTACCACCTCAGCACAGACATGATTTCCTCTTGACCTATTCTAACAGCTGTATCCATTTTCTTAGATTAACATAAGCGAGATAGTGAGGGAGATGCGGCTGCAGCGGCACGGAATGATTCAGACCAAGGTCAGTAAGCTGTACAACTCTGTCTGTCAAACAAGCTGTTAGTTAGAAAATTAAATGTATAAAATCATAGCATAATATTATTTTGAATTCCACGCTACACCCTAATTAGAGAGTTTGCAGATCTGGAATATTGCAGCCAATCCATGATAGTTTACAATGTATCATCTCTACCTTAAGCAGTCTCTCATTAGCTGTCTAAATAAAATGTCTCCATGTTTTAAGAGGGAGTGTCTGCATTTGCCTCTTTTAATTTATGATTTACAGACACTGATGTGAAATTTGCCCAGGCAGGGATTCTTTAATAAGACTGAGGTAATGGACTTGCCATTGCTCTCTTTCTGTTTCCAGGAACAGTACCTCTTCTGTTACAAAGTATGGCTGGATGTTTTGCAGAACATCTCACTACTTCATGGTGACCGGTGGCAATCAGAAACCCCCTTGTGATTGAGCTGTGGCTTTTTTTCACCTTAAGTTATTCCGCAGTTTCCTCAGTGGAGCGGCTGTGTTTATCTGGTTGAGTGGTGTTGAAATGCTGCTGTGCAAGTTATATGATGTTAATCATGTGGACTGAGTTTGGGTTTCACTGCTGTTCTGATTTTTTAAATATAAGGTACAGAGAGCACACAACATTTTCATCAACTGTGACCTTGATATGATTCATATCTTTACTGCACCATGGATGCAGAGATTTTGGAGATTTTTGAGCCATCTAAGGCTCGTAAGTATGATTTGAATCATCTATAAATATTTTACTACAAAAACTTTATATAGTTACAGTGGTTCTTCAAAGTTTGTGAACCCTTATGAGTATTTGACCTGTATATAACATTATACACCATTTGATTTTTATACAACTCCTAAAATTGGAAAATGAGAAACTAATTAAACAAATGAGACAAAACATAATATATGTGGTCATTTCTGATCCAGTGTTACATATGAGTGACAGAGGTATGTGAAACACTTGAATCATTAGTTAAAGTTGAATTTAGAGTCGCTATTGTCAAGCAATGAGATGGCAGTCAGGGATGATTTTAATAAACAGGGATCTATGAAATTCTGCCTCAACACATTTGTGAAAGTGTATACATTTCTGAGGACCTCTGCAAAGTAATTATTGTTGCTAATCAGTCTGGAATAGGTTACAAAGCTAATCCACACTTAGTCCATTGCATACAAATGGAAGAAATGCAAGACCATTGTTTCCCTCTCAACCAAAGATCACTGAATGAACAAAGACTGTGATTGTCCATGAGATCACAAACTTACCCCGTGTAACTTATCAGCAACTAAGCGCCTCACAGCAAGTTGACAACCATAAGCACACCAGATGTAATATCAAATAATGGTTTAAAATGCATTTTTCATTTTTAATAAAGTTTTGGAATGGCCAAGTCAAAGTTCTCACCGTAATTCAATAGAAATGTTGTGAAATGACCTAAAGTGAGAAGTTTATATGAGGAAATTCACCAACATCCCGGGGCTGATGCTGCTCTATACAGAAGACTGGTATCCAAGTTGATGTACAGGTGATCAAGTTATGGGAAACAGCAATTATTTCTGCAAAAGGGAGTCACATCAAAAAACAGAAAGCAGATAGGTTAGCTATGAGTTCTCTTACCACTCACAGATATGTAAATTTGATCATTTTCATCAACAAAAAATGACCATGTATATAATATTTTAGTCTAGTTGTTTAATTGGGTTGTCTACTGTATAAGAACATTTGTATCGTGCTTGAAAATCTGAGAATGCTTTAGGGCATATTTATGCAGAAATACAGAAAATTCCAAAAGGTTCACAAAATAAAGCACCATGGTTGAAACATGTGGATATCTGAATATTACATCCATGTGTTCTTTATAATTACAAAACTATTACCATAAATATGGAGTTAGTCTCCCTTGGCTGCTGGAACAGTGTCCAATCTTTTTGGGAAGGCTTTCCACTAGATTGTAGAACAAGATTGCAGGGATTTGCTTCCATTCAGTCACAGGAGCAACAGTCAAGTCAGGCATTGATGTTGATGTTGGAGGATAAGGCTTGGCTTACAGTTGTCATTCCAGTTTATTTAGAGGTTGATGTTAGGTCTCTTTGATGGCCAACAGATCCAGGAGAATGACTGTGAGCTTGAGTGACATACTACTTCAGATGGAAGTTTCTTTCCACTTCAGAAAAACATATTTTCATTTGTTTAGAAGAGTTATCCCAGGGTGGAAATCTCACCGACCTATAGTAAAGGTGACACAATATGATGGTAACACATTTAAAATCAAGAGCCCTTCAGTGAAATACTGCAAGGCTGTTTTGTTGCTTTTAAGCACCTGTTATCAACTGATGTTGTTTGCTGACCCCATTAATTAGTTAAAATACTTAATAATCCAAATTTGTTATTCTGTTAGTCATGCTACACAACCACATATACTACAAGAGCTGACAACTTTGAGTAAAGTGCCTTCTTAATTTATACTGGTGACCAGCTGTATCAAAATAATGAATTATTGTGGACAGAAGTGAGCAAGCATAACACAGAGACAAATAACCCAATAGAAACTAAATGTTAGAATAATTAAGTTAGCAAGTAGAGCCTTTGTAATTTGTGACTTCCCAAACCTTATCAGCGGACTGTACAGAAAAAGCTGAAAGGCTTAATGGTTCCTAATACATAGATTCATTTGGGTAAATCGAGAATCAAACTCACTGTTTTGAAAAGAAATTGCTAAAACTAAATTTGCATTTGTATCTTCACACTGTTATGGTCAGTGGATATGTTTATGACATATATGCTGTTTTGCAATGATTGTATTTTTTATTTTTAGTGTGTAGAGAATTGCTACTGTTTACTGCTTAAATTGTTGCTCTGTATATCAACAAAGTGTCTTATTTAGAAATGTTTAAAATCTTACCATGTGTTATTTTAGTCATTTTTGTAAATAAAGAATACCAGTCCATGTACATTTAGATGTAAGTTAAAACGTGTTAATTGACTGTTACTCAGAACAGGCAATGCATACCTGTATGTGCTAATTTCTTTGTATAGTTTCAGGTCTTGTTACGGCAACAAAGTTGCTGATCCGTTTCAGCCAGTGTCATGGTGCAAGTAGTAGGGTGCTCATGCTCTGCTTTTACTGCTAAATAAACACAGCCTCTCCCATAGACCTGTGTGAAAGTGTGGAAGGCTCCAGACAGTCGTGTTCAAGTGGGAAACCCTGGTAGAACCAAGACCAACAACAATCATTAACACTCATACAGGTCCATTTATTTCTTTCAGCTATGGCAGGGATGGTAGTGAGCTTTAGGGGTGGATTTGGAAATTTGCTAAATTAATAGGTAAATATAATTTTTATTTATTTCTTTATTTATTTTTACGTATAAGTAGCACATTTATGTTTTGGTTTTGAAGCTAGCCCTGTGTGCCACTATAACTGTACTCAAACACATTCATTCACTTCCATTCTCCTGGAACACCGTGAACCATCTGGGATACATTAATGCTTCTGTTCCATTAAAACAAAGTCCACATGCAGTCAATTAGTGTGTACCAATAAGGACACTGTGGAATTATTACCATGAATGTATTCTGTAAGCAGTTTTTATTTAATACTGTTTAGTATTACTAATAAATACTTTGACTACAGGGTCAGTAATTGTGCTGTAAAACTTTGCAATTAATCATCAACACCAACAAACGCCAAATACACCAGCAGAAGACAATTCACACAAAGAGCTCTTCTTCTCTACAGTGTACATTCGTTTCATGAACTACTGAAAAAAAAAGCCATTTGAAAACAGTGGAAAGTACAGAAATGATCTCACAGGCTCCTTGTATTTCCACAGACTGCTGGGTTCACAAAATCAGGTGAATTTCTCTCTTTCATGCAAGAAATAGTAGCAATTTAATGGACATTTACCAAACCGTTCTTCTTACATTTTATGAATTACAATTAAACCAGGCTTACTGCACACAATATGAGTACTAGGAGCACTACAGGTAGAAATATTTATTACATAGCCTCTTATTTGTGTGAAACAAATTTGTTAGCTATTATTTTGTTAATGAATCTACTATTTTTACTGTAACATGTTGTAGCTGTTGTTAGCAAAATGAAAGTAATGGATTGCACAGGCATCCTGTAAGAGTGATACCCCACTGTTCAAGAACAGAGCTCAGAGATCCTGTGTCTGATATTAGCAGCTGGGGCTTCATTTTTGAAAAATTCAAGTCTACAAGGGGAGGAGGTGAGGATAGGGGTTGATGGACAAAGCAGACAAGTGTGCACGTTTCTCTGTCTCTCTATGGTTTTGCAGCTCTAGGGCAGGTGTCGATGGAGGAGTAAGTGAGGAAGTGATGGTGCCTCACCTACACTTTGTCTGCTGTGTGTTGAGTGTTTTTTATGACTGGCTCACATAGATGATGTGACCACATATCGCTATGTTATCAGTACAAAATGTAATACTAGTAACTAACAGCAGGAAGGGCCACACTGCAACTTGAGCTGAAATTTTGATTTCCTACCAATAAATTTGTCAGATGAACTTGGAGCATCTGCTGAATCCATAAGCTGAGAATACTGTATCACCGAATGGTAACAATCGATTACAATAAATAGTGCAGTAGTGAAAAAGTATCTTGGCTGGGAAATATACTAAAATTTAACTGAGTTTCAGGCGCAATTGAGGTATCTGCTCCAAACCTGTTGAAGAAACAGGCAATTATTCAGTAATCAAAAGGTCTCTGTACTTGGATAGTAGCAAGCCTGTGGATAAGGACTCCCAGCATTTACCTTTGAAAGGTGGTCTGTTGAATACAAGAAGGTGGAAGACATGTCTATCTGAGCCAGTATTGTGCAGCTGGCGATGGTTCTTGTGTGTTTGTTTTTTACTTTGTCCTTTGTGTGAATACACCCCCTTGGCGTCTCTCTGGTGACAGGGGAGTGACACACAGAAGAGCCATTCAGTCTAAGTTTGAAAAGAAAGTTAGTCGGCTTTGCCAAATTACAGTGATGAGAAAGAGACTAAAGGAAAGTCAAGAAAAGCCGTTTATGACAAGACAATTGTATGTTTGCTTGTAATTATCTAGAGTTTGTAAGAGTGCTGGAGTTGGCTTTTAATCATTGTGTTGTGCTACTAGAGTAGAAAAATTATGCATTCCCGATTACTTGGATCATTTAATGGTATTATGTACTATAGATCCATACCATATCCCTGTCTTTGTTGTTTTTCACCATGAGATGATGTGGCCATAATTTTTTTTTAAATTCTTTGTCATTAAAGTAAACAAACATAGATTGGATGGTCAGCAACCATTATATATATAATATTAATAATTATAATAATTTTATATTTATAATATTATAATAATTAATAATTTACTGAGTTCGTTCCTTGCTTAAAACATGGATTCTTCCATGTTCCTCATTCACACCAGATTAGGACAGGCTGCAAGCTGAATCATGACTAATCAGAGAAGAGACTGTTGACCACTCATCACGGATCCAGTGACGATGCTCATCAGCCCACCTTCTATTGTTTCTACGGTGTTCATAAGATCATGGAATGAATACCATTGGTCAGCTGATTTCATATGGTCTGGGTGCATATCTGTTGTCCAATGACAGGTAGAAACTTCACGCAACTCTGTTACATTGCTGCACCTGCTCCTTCTTGATAATAAGGTCAAGTTGCTTGCTGTTGTGGCAGATGTGTGACCCTGCCCTAGTCTTCTTTGTATAGTTCATCTCTTGAAAGTGATTCAACAGTTTGGTAATCATGCTTGGGGATGTTCCAAGTGCTGTTGCCACTGTTGTCTGTGTTTGACCACCTTTGTCCTTCACATTCAGACAAATCACGTTGCAGAGGCATGGGAAAATGGGGCTGGATTGCAGGATGTTCACTTTCAAGATCAGGGAATGTTCAGTTACTTAGCCTTTTATATAGTGCATTTTCACTACTTAAATAAAATTTGTTTCTTTATCAGTTGTATCTCATTTGCACTAAAAACTTGTTTGCTTTTATGATTTTCTTATTTAATAAAAAAGATCAGATACTTCTTTTTTTATCACTCCAAGTTCATTTTAAAATATTCCCTAATTTTTGTGAGTAATTTGTAGGTATGTAGTAAGTGTATTTAAGGTGTTGTGTTAAGGTTGTTGTGTGTCATATATGCCATACTGCCTCATGGCAATGTATCTCATCAGTTCATCATTGATTAGTTCCAGGTAATTGCACATCTTGTACAGATGTACATGCCAGTCATATGCAAGGTTACAATTTCTCATTCACAGTTTACCCTTTGCTTTAAAGATTTTAAGTCCACTTTCCACAAATCAGCTTCAGTGAGCATCAATAACCCATTTTGTGAGGTACTTGGAAATTCCTTATGTTCATGGCATGGACAAAAACGTAGTGCTTATAAGTGTGTGGATGCATACTGGTAACTCGGTTCACATATATCATGGCATGCCAAGAATCTAAGTGAGTGCAGGCATTATCAATTTGATGGTTTGGGACTTAAACTGTAGAAGACATCTGGGAGCCAAGTCAGATCTGCATCCTATTAAAGTGTTCAGCGACCCAGCAACGACTAGCAAAGTCAATAGAATATCAGAAAAGTATTTAGATAATTATGCACAGAGAACCTACTCAGACAAATGTAGGCATCTTCATACTGAGTGAAGTGAGAGTTATTTTGTCCATTATACTTGCCAGCAGAGATGAGCCCAAGGTTGAAGAAAGTGAATGCTATGTTACAACTAGAATTAGTTCCTTAAACTGTAGCCAGAATCAAAATTCTAGGGTCACTGACATGTCAGTAACCAGAACAAGACTTGATCAGTTCTCATGGAAACTGATTGACATGTGTAAACAGTAGACAGTATGTTTCCAGTTAAAATAAATTTACACGTGTGGAGGGATGAGTAGACTAAAGACAGAAAATAACAGAAGAAATGCTATTTCTTACACATTTATGGGCCTTTACTCCCACAGTGAAGCTTGTTATCCATTGACTGTGAAATTAGAGACGTTTCTGTAAACGTTTCCAGCTTAATAGGAATCAATAATTTTTTTTTTCTGAGGATCTTTTGGCTCATGCCATGAACCACTTCCATAATTATGTTCTGAATATTACAGTTTGGTAGATCCCTGTTCAATGAATACAACAGCGGAAACACTCATACCTGATCCTAATGTCACCTTTAATGTTAATCTTAAGTTAATATTATTTTTGTAAATTCCTCAATAAAATGTGTAAGTACATTGTTTTGTCTTGTCTAATTGGGTTCTCTTTTGTGAAAACATAATATTCTTTAATTTCATATGTCAAATTAGGTAATATAGGACATTCTATATGGTTCACAAACTTTCAAGCACTACTGTGTATTACTACAATAGGGTTTCACCAAATCTATCGCATGTGGCATTTTCAAAAAACAGTTTATTGTTTGTAATGTTTGTATTTATGAAGCATTCCGAAAGTAACAAAGGTAATATGGATGCTATTTATGAAAAATGTATGTTTTCGATGAAAGGACATTAGCTGCAATGTGTACACTTGGCTGTTCAATACTTAAGTGCTTATTACTTAGAAACAAGGGTTTGCCTAATCCAAAATGTATCACAAACTTAAAAGGAAAAGATTAAAAAAATTGTGTTTGGACCCTAAATGCTGAACATTAGCATTGTTCTATAACAATAAAGCAGTTATCATGAGGGAGACATAGAATGAGTAGCCATCATTAAAATGTCTGTGGGTTGGCGCTGTGTTTAAACGTCCATCTGTTAAAGTGAACAACTTCCCTTTTTCTTACTTCTCTGAACCACACTCTTAGCTATTTAGAAATATCACCTCACTCCAGACATGAACTTTCTGTCTGGTCTTGTGATGACTAAGATGATGTAATTTCCCACCATACCTCATGAGCCTTGGTTGCATGCTTTTGGACTGTTAGCCAAATTATAATTGATCATTTAATAAAGTCTTGTTTACAGTTGAAATTACTTCACATCTTATGTCAACACACTCCTTGTTTTGCTTAGACTGTTGTATGTTAAGAGGCAGTTGATAACTTTTGTATACAATGTAGCCAGTATTCACATTGATGCTTAAAATTCTTGGGACTTTCAGAATGTTCTATGTTTCTGCATAAAGATGACATAAATCATCATCAAATTTGTACAGAAGTCATAAAGGTAAACAAAGAGAAACCAATTAAATACATGAGACAAATATATTAAACTTGGTCATTTATTTATTGAAGAAAATGATCCTTGAATTGCGTTTAGTGTCTGGGATATCCATTGGGGAGCAATAATTGCAACTAAATATTTCTGGTAATAAATGATCAGGCCTGCACATTGGCTTGGATGATTTTTTGCCCAATCTTCTATACAGGACAGCTTAAACTCTGTGGTGTTGGTGGGTTTACTCACATGAACTGTTCCTATTGGATTATTGTCAGTTTTTTACATTAAAAACCATAACTTTATTCTTCTTTACCAATTATTAATATAACATGTGCTTCATTGTTCCATCAATGATCGCAAGCCACTCTGAACTAGATGCAGCATAACAGAAGCCACGATACTACCACCATCGTGCTTCACAGATAATAATAATAATAATAATACAGTTCTAAAGTTGGAATGCAGTGTTCTCTTTTCTCCAGACAAGCTCTCTTTTAAACAACAAAGAAATCTGTTTCCAGAATGTCCACATTCTTTTGTCCACAGAATGTGCAGAGGGGCAATAACTTTCTCTTTGCAAACCTGCCATGCATTGTTGGTTGTTGTCCTGTTGATGCTAAACAACATTAAGATTAGTCAGTGTGAGAGGGGATTTCAGTTGTTTAAACTGTATGCTAGGTTCTGTTATGACCTTCCAGAGTATTACACACTCTTGGAGTGATCTTTGTGGGTCAACCACTCCTGGGGAAGATAACAATGGTTTTGAATATCCTCCATTTGTGCATAATCTGTCTGATTCTGAAATGGTGGAGTATAAACTTTTTAAGAAATGGTTTTGTAACATTTGCCAGCCTAATGATGATTAATCATTATAATGTCTTCTCTTTGTTAACTTCCCGGTCCAATCAAAGGTATAATTAGCACCTGTTCTCAATTATATTACTGCAGTGTCAAGCTGGAGATACAAATAGATAAATCACGTCTTGCATCAGAGAAAATGTGCCTAAATTAGAAAACTATTATAGTGAGGTAAAAGAAACTTAATCTACTCATGAAGATCATTTGTCTTCATCAAAAAGGGCTATCCTTGAGAAATTCAGCCGGGGCATGTAATTGAAAAACGTAGTGAAATGTGATTGTTAGGAGCTATAATAATTCATTATGCTGAGCGTGGGGAGCCCAGAGAGCCATTTGTTTTCATTAATGTAAATTTAAATTACATCTGTGATTAAAATGTGACTTTGACAGCCAGTGGGGCCTTAATCAGGAAGACAAGTCTGATGAGACCTTTAATTCAGGTCACTTGTGCTCAGTATTTGAGCAGTGTGAGAGAAGCTCCTTCTTTACCTCCTTCATTTTGTGCTTGATTTATTTCTGAGATGTTCAAATTAAGTGGCACGGTGAGTGCGTCACTCTGTCTAGCAAAGACACTGCTTTCGTAATTTGGCTAGTGGGATTCAAAGTCACAGCAATCACTTTAATCTGATAAGAGTCCCTATTTAAAATCCCAGTGACATTTGTCAGGGTAAAGGGCAAATGTAGGTTGGTGTCATAAATATAAAATCAAACGATACTGAGTATTCAAATCCTTACTTGACAAATGACACCATTATGTGAAGAAAGTAAAACCCATCTTAGTAGAAACGGGGCAACTTTATCAGATGTAAATCTTTATGAGGTTCAACAGAGTGATGTGAAAGATTTCCTCCTTATGTTTTCATCGGAGGACAAATATAGTCTATTGGGTCATCAATATGTTGAATCTGATAGTTTTACACTGATGTTTTGAGCTTGTTGAAATGCAAAAGTACAGGTTATCCCTGGTCATATGATGTAGGGGTATGTATTGTTTGTCCTTATGCCCTATGTGTGCCATATGCCTTTACTTATACACCCCTCCCCATTCAACCAGGCGACAAGCACAATGAGTATTCCCCCAGTGGTTAGGGCTTCCACCACTCAACCTTTACATTGCAGCCCTCGACTGGGATTGATCTCTGGCCCTCTGACACTGCAGTGTCTAGCATCTGCCTCTTTTCACTGAGCCACAAAGCATGTAGAACACACTTTAAAATATTTATTGTTTTCTATCAAAGACCCCTCTCTGCAAAGTAGAGTACATCACGTGATAAGCATGTTGTTAGAACTCTGTGTGGAAGCATACGCTATGTGTCTCTGGCATGTTAGGTATTCACCTGGGGTAATGTGTATGTTCTTACACTTCTAATAATAGGTTCTTTGTTTGGGTTAAAAGAGAAAACTGCTGCCAATGACATCATCTGCTACAAGGATGATAACAACAAGCCTTTAACAGTGAGATAAAGTGATGTCTTCTTACATTTCTGTGTATAAAAGTGTAGACTCCAGAGAAACACGTTTGTAAAATGTCCATATCCTCACATATACATTATAAACTGGAAAGGTCTGATGAAATAAAGCTGTGTTGTTTACCAGTAGGTGGCACAAGAAGCTTCAGACGTTCAAATGGGTTTGAAAACTCAAGTTGATTTAAATAACACAATACTACCCCACCCCCACACATGTACAGAGTGTGCCAAAAGACACAGGACGTGCTTTTATTTCAAAAACAAAAGGAAAATTACATATCTGCATATCCCAGAAAGTAATGAATGAGAAGGCCTATCTTTTAAGCTATGTCCGGAATATGACCGCCATCTTGAAAGCCACCATATTGGATCTAGGGCAAGAAACCTCAACAATGGTTTTGGCCGAATCAATATCACTGAGCTGAAGCTGAAGCTTTTCTGTACACATGAAAAACACATTATATCACTTCATATAAAGAAAAGTCTATGGTATTCACAAACCTTCAAGCAGCTGTGAATATAGATCTATTTCAACAAATAAAAAAACAAATATTCAGGGCTTTTGGATTTTTTCATGTATTTTATATATCACTATTAGCCTATTAGTAGAATTGTTTCTTATTAGATTTATTTGGTTTTAATGTGCGAAAGCAGATTCTGATTGTGTTGCATGAATACACATTAGTAACTGCATTGTTTGACAACATGAGTGGCACAGAAGAAACATTAAACATATGTGTTTAATATAGGTACTTAATAAAATGAATTTGCCTTAAGATGTATCATTCTGGTAAGTGCTTTTGGTTTTATAGGGTTTTTCTTGAACAATTACAATGTACTAAAGGTGTTATGTGTGCATTCCGTCAAAAAAAACCCAAAACAATTTAGTTTTGTTAAGTTTGAGCAAGCAAAATACCGTTATCACAATTAATGTGGAAAAAAAAACAATTATAAACAAAATACATAATTAGAATATGCTTTCTATTGGCAGGTAGCTGTCGCAAACCCTTTTGTAAAAATAATGCAAATAAATCCATTCACTCATCATTCATTCTCTGTCTTATCGGCTTGATCCTGAACAGAGTTGTGACAAAGCCATAAGAAAGCATAGAGTGCAAGGCAGGAACAGCCCTAGACATGGCGCCAGAGCACGCACACCCACCAAAAGGGGCACTTTAGAGACACCAGTTAACCTAACACGCATCTTTGGACTATGGACCTGGAGCACAGTGCAAAGAACCACACTGGAAGAACATGCAAACTCCACACGATTGACCCAGACCACTCCACCTGGGACTGAACCCAGGACCTTCTTGCTGTGAGGTTACAGTGATACCCACTGAGGCACCATGATGCCATGCAAATAAATAAAATAAACATTTTTTTAAGGTAGCTTTTATGAGATAACAAGGTAACAATTTTATATTTATAATGAGTTTTTGATTTTTTTAATTAAAAATGCCTTTAAAATATCACTACCAAAACACAAAGAATTGGTTTAACCATAGTAGGTCATAGTACGTTGCATTGTGACACAAGTGGTTAGCGTGGCACAGCTTCAGAGATTTCCATTTTAATTCTGACTCAGCAAGGACCTGCACATCATGATGTGCATAATATGTTTCAAAATAGTATAGAGATAGATAGTTTTTGTAATGGGAGTAGTAAAAATAGTATGTGTTTGTGTGCTCGTCTGTGTGTTGGGTGGGCTGGGGGGAATTTTTTATATCATTGTGACCACCAAATGTTCCCATAAGTATAGACAGGTCTGATATTTTCTACCTAGTGAGGAGACAGTTTGTTACTAATGATGATAACTCATTAGTACCAAACTCATAGGATAGGGTTAGGGTTAGGTGTAGCTGTAATAAACTACAGTAATCATTATGTCAGTGGGAAGTCCCCAAAACATATGTTCAGCAAGATTTTTTTGTGTGTATATCACTGCAACTTTCACAACTGCAAGTAAAATACACATTTACAGATATACCTCTGAAGTATTTTTGAGCTGTAATATAGCACCACTGTTAAAAAAGAAATAGACAATGGGGCACAAGAGCTCCTGTTTCCTGACACAGAACAAACACTCTGCTCTTTCTCACACAGCAGCTAGATGAGCTCAAATTACTTCACTTCCACATAATACATCATAGAACAAATCAAAAAGACGAGCTGTCACCCTCAGTATGTAGGTCTGGTTTCATCCAAGCATTACAGGATAGTCTTGAGTATCAGCTACAGTGACCACACAGGGATCTATGGGTTATTCAGAAAGGGGACTCCATAGAAGAACATAAAATATATATTGAAAATGTAAAACAAGAGACACAGAGAGTTATAGAGACATATGGTTAAACATACAAATGATCCAAACAACCTTGAATAAATTTCACACTATTTTGTCTTCCTGCATGAACAGCAGATTTTTGCATCAGTAATTAATAAGCCCATGCGAAATGTTTTCACATATGGAAACTCTAGTAATCCAGATTGACCAGGTTTATTTTTATACAAAGTTTTTAAGGCAGCACAAAGCACTGGTCATGTGGGACAAGGTCCAAAAACCAACTGCTTGTCTGTAAATTCAAGACTGAGTGGTCCAAAACAATTTTTCCAATAGGTTAAAATATAACTACATTAAAAGGACGGCAGCTTCTGAAAACAGAAATAGGGTTGTGAGTAAATGAAAGCCCCCTGCTTTTTTACAGCTGACTTTTAAGGTCACTGGCTTTATGCTTCCACTGGGGTTCAAAGCCATGATTAATGTCATACAACAATGAATGCTCACTTGCGCTCACATTTTTTTAAACAAAATTTTAGTCTGTGTTGAAATATTAAGTTTCCCACCTCCACCAATGAGCATCCCAAAAGCCTTGATGGGACTGAGGGCACAGAAGGCAAAGCACAGCCAGAGGCAAAGCATAGCCATCTGCTACTCTCATTGTAAAATGATAACATTATTTGTACTTTCCATGACTCCTCACATCCTGCTAATTTGGCAAGACTACAGAGCACGTGAGAGAAGTAATTTGGCATTGGCTTTTAGTTTTTCTGAAATATCCCACATTTCAAGCCTCTTTGAGGTCCAAAACGTAGACCTGAGAAGTGTTACCTAAGAAGTGTTCTAATAAGAACACATTTTAATTAGATTTATCCATGATATCTAAACAGTTGGAAATAATTACGGTTGCTAAATGATAACGAAAATCTGACAAACCTGTTACTCAGAACAGGGAAAAAAACTGGGTTCCAGAACTATAAATTATTATAAAGTTCTGACAACAAATAAATCAAACCAATATTTGGTGTAAAAAATATTCATCAGTTTTTTAGCTACAAAGTGATGTGATTTTTAAAAGTTAATAGGCATGGGAAGGGATCATGTCCTTTTATCATTATGAATGGGAAAGTAATTAAAAATGTAATAAGGATAAACCATTGCTTAAAGTAGCACTTAGGCATCAACTGTAGTAAATATTTGTGGAGAAAACACATTCATTAAACAATTGGACAATAAAGATTTTCTTATGATGCCTCTAATCAGAGGTACCTGCAATCTTTTGCCAAGCAAAATGCAAAGTGAAATTTTAGAAAGTACTTTAGTTGCAACACCAGTAAACGCAAGTCTACCTTGAGTGAGCTCTAATTCCTTGTTAGCCATATGATTATTTATACTACAACCACACTGCAGTGTTTATTGTTTAAGCACCTGGACTAGCAGGTAAGCAAATGTTGATGGGGTTGTTGGTAACACTGTAACGCTTCTGCTGTATTTAAGTTATTTGATTTGGTCTCTGGCTATTGTTCTCTGAATATTGTTTGATTCCTCACCTGGAGAATTTGGATGTCCTCTGTGTCTCTACGTCTCTTCATCACGTACCAATATGGGTTTGTGTGTGTAGTCAAGTTTATATATCAATGTGTGTACCAAATGGAACATTATACTGAAAAAACTGAACCGGCAGGTTGGGATTAGGTGTATGAATATGTGTAGGATTATTAAGGTACAGTAATATTTAGAAGCTCCTGTGTTTTTAGGGTATGCACTGGTTTAATGTGATCTTGAGTTGGATTAAACGGGGTATAAAATTAAATTAATAAATGGCCCTATCTGTGTGTGTGTGTGTGTGTTATGTGATATTGTGTGGGTGCTAGTGAATGTGTGCACGAGTGCACAACAGACAGCAACAGAGATAGAGATTTTACATTTAAACAGCAGCCCCACTAATTCAAACATCTTCCTGCACATCTGTGCAAACCTACAAAGTGTTTGTCTGAAACGTAGCATGTTATGTAACAGGTTACTTTTTATGAGTAGACGTACAGAAATTAATTCTGTAAGTGTACAAAATATCAGTTACCACTTACACCATTTACAAATATAGTAAGAATATATAAAAGTACATATGGCTTTCACTTTTAACACATCTTTCATGAATAGAGGGATTTAAAGACTGATTGGTCTATTTTTAAAGTCTATTCATCACGTGAAAAATGTCTGCTACTGTAATGACTGCTAATCTGCTTGACTACTAATCTTTAAATCCACCCAATAGCTCTGCCATTCCTTAGACAGTCTGAGAACAATAACAAAATGTGTCCAAGCTTGCTCTTAATACTTTGTTTTTCTCAAATGTAAACAGGTTTAGGAAAATGACTAGCATCATGATCCATCGTAAATCTGGGAGCATTAATAAATCAAAATTCTACTCATTTCCATTTAAGCTTTTCAGCTGAATCATAACGATAAAGATTTCTGACATGCATTGTGTTCAGGACATTTAGATGCGTGAACCTTTGGTCTTACCTACAGTGTGCTTTAAATCAGGGGCTGAGTGTGACTAATTAGGTATAGAATGTATTTCTACATGGCAAGGCCTTAAGCAGTTTAAGCTCATGGGTGGCACAGCAGGGAGAAATGACAGGCTTTGTATACAACATCATGCTCTATGTCTTATTCAGCTCTAAACCTGAGGCTACCATTTTAGAGATCTGAAACAACAGCAAGTTAGCAAAAACAAACAACAGCTGCAACAGTGGGAACGCAGTTCTGCTCAAAATCATCTCACAAGGTATTGAATGTTTAGCCCAAAGCAAAAGCAATTCATTAATTTATATTGTGACACAGTTATCAAAACAGAACATGACCATTTAGAATATAAAAATGTGTATTTACACAATATTAGAGCATTCCTTAAATTTTTAATGACTAACGTAACCCTTGATTTCAACAAGAGTTAGAGTCAGTTAATGAAAATGAAGTGTATACATACTTTAATAGGTAAACCTGGTTAATTGCTCATTAATGCAAACATGTCTTAATGCTAATCTAATCAGCAAGTCGCATGGCAGCAACTCAATGCATTTAGGTATGTAGACATCATTAAGATGACCTTCTGAATTTTAAATGACTCATCAGAATGTAAAAGAAAGCTGAATTAAGCGTCTTTGAATGAGGACTGTTAGTTGTTGTTAGAAGGATTGGTGGTATTTCAGAAACTACTGAGTTCCTCGGCTTTTCACATACAGCCATCTCTATGGTTTACAGAGGAAAAGAGAAAGTGGTGGTTCTATAGACAAAAAGGTCTTCTTAATGCCAGAGGTCAGAAGAGAATGGCCAGACTGATCTGAAATAGTTTAAGAAGAAGACCACACTGGGTACCACTTCTTTCTGCTAAAAACAGGTAACTTAGGTTAAGATAGTAAAAATGTTACATTGTCTGATGATTTCTACGGTAATATTGGATTGTAGGATCAGAATTTGGCATAAACAACATGAAAGCATGGATCCATCCTGCCTTGTATCAGCGGGCAGTGATGATGCACCCCCTTAATGGCCCCTTAATCCCAGCTGAAAATCGGGCAAGACTTAACATGGTCCATCCATACAATAGTAATGGCCAAGAAAGGTTTGCAGAGGCTTCAATTCTTGATGATCCTGAAGCAAGCACAATTCCCCAAACAGTTGCTGGTCAACATCAATGGGTGCACCATAGAGTCCGTCATAATGTTCTGCATCACAGCATGGTACTCAGGCTACACTTCATCATCAGTACTGTCCCGAAAAACCTGTTGCATTTGCAAAGCCACAAATATCTGAAGACCCATCTTCCCTGGTCACAGAATCTTCACCCTTCTGCCATTTATTATCTATTTATTCCATCCCCTTAAATGAAATAGCTTTCTGGCCAGAATACCTCAACTTTGCTAAGAGCACCTGATGATCCATGCATACTTTCACTGTCTAGTTTCTAGTAGACCCAACCATTCTGTATGTATTTTAGATATTTATATCTAGTGTGGTGTGAGTTCTTTACTTTATGCTGGGTTATACTTAATATAAACTGGCATCTGCAGATTTGCTCCAAACATCATCACACTGTACTTGTACTAGATATCTTATCTTGTCTCCTAAAAGGCAACCGCCTACCTGAGTAGTGTTGTTGATCATATACATCCTCTGATTGCTACTTCTAGAAGGATAACGCCCCATCAAGCTCAAATCATTTCAGACTGGATTCATGTGTCAATAATATCACAGTTTACAAATTGTTCTACAGTCACCAGATTTAAATTCAGTAGGGCATATTTGTTTGGGATGTGGTGGAACAGGAGACTCAGCAGCTGACAAATCTGCAGCAACTGTGTGATGATATCATGCCAATATGAATTAAAATCTATGAGGAATTTTTCCAGAACCCTGGTAAATATATGCTACAGAGAACTAAGGCAGTTTTAAAGCTAAAAGAGGGTCAAGCAAGTTAGATCATTGGACCCAGGACCTAACAAAGTGGCCAGTGAGTGTTTCTATTCTACTTAAATAAAAATATAAACTTAAACCATGTGTTGTTTAGGTTTGCTACTTCGGTATGATTTGCGTTGTAGTTCAGTATGGACCACACTGACTTCTGGAAAGTGTGTTAGTCCTGTAATAGTGATCTTAAATGATATGTGTGTGATCATGCAATCCTGTATAAAGACAAAAAATCAAATATATAACTACACAACTACACAAATGTATTACTAAATAAAAAAAATACTTAAACTAAAAAATGAAAATATTACTGTAATAGTAATCAAATCACAGAAAAATCCTCAAATATTATTGTCATACAGTCACACAAGGCACTCTGCTGTCAAAAACAGCTTCTGACCCCTGAAAACTGATAAGGTTAAATAAAGAATAAAGTGTACACTTGTTTTCGCCAATCTTCTAAACAACTTAGATTTTACTGCTACACTTAAATAAATATTGTTAATGGTTAAAGTTGTTTACACTGCGTGGGTGTGTAGACGTGTACATGCGTGTCCTGCCTTGAGAGAAATGCAAGGTTTCTCTGAGTCTGTGAGAGCAGACGTCTGTCCGGTGACAGGCTGCCACTAGTCGAGTGGCAAACCAAGGCTTTTATTAAAAGTGTAAAAATATAAACCTGATCCAAAATAAACTCACTGTCTCAAGCCCTGACATTTAGCCTGGAAAGAGCAGTAGGGTCTGCACCTGACTTGGAGAAAAGCGTCATTGATGTGAGCAGCTGAGGTTTCCTTCCATGTTTGAAGTGTTCTGGGTCTGCAGGTCATAGGGAAACACTTTTTCCGCAGCAGCCAGCATGGAAGAAATTGTGCCTGGGCTACCCCTGTTTGGACAGGAATGTATAAATGCCTTTATGGAGGGTGTGTATATTTGTGCACAAATTAGAGGGGAACTCTGTTATTACAAGTTTTTTTTTTCACACAGTGAAAGTTTTTGTCATTGGTCCCGCTGGGTAAAGTTATATAACTGCTTATAACTGACCTGAGTCCTACAGCAAAGAATTACACTACATGACCACTGTGAACAGTCCCATTTTTTGTGCCTTTTGTTGTAGAACCATGGACATTAAATTGAAACTGGGCTATGGAGGTCTCCAGTCTTTTGTGAAAGTATGGCTTCCACTACATTTTGGAACATTACTGTTGGAGTTCAGCCATGAGAGCATTGGTGAGGCCTGGTGTTGATGATGGATGATAAGTCTTGGCTCCAGTTCCAGGGGTTGTAGATAGGGCTGTATACAGGCCATCTTTATGGACTTCTCTTTATGCATAGAACGTTGTCATGTTTATACAACTGTTACAAGACGTTGGAAGTACACAGTTCTCAAGAATGTAATTGTAAAATGCTGCATGAAGATATTCCTTAACTTGAATTAAATAGCAGAGCTCAAGCCATCAAACCCAACCCCAGACAATACACTTGGCACTAGTGCAGAGTGTTCAAGTGGAACTCAGATTCATCCATCAAACTGAAGGGCAATAAAGCATAATTCATCAATCCTTAGAAATGTGTTTTCCCTGTTCCAGGATGCTTTACATATCACACCAGCCAATGCTTAGCACTGTACATAGTAATCTTAGGCTTGCGTGCAGCTGCTTTCAAATGGAAAGGTAATCCATGAGGCTCTTGACGAACATTTCTTTTGCTCCTGTGGCTTCCAGACGCAGTTTGGAACACCCTTGGTTGTGATTGCTGCAACTGAGGACAGATGATTCTTTCAGCACTTGGCAGCAATGTTCTGGAATCTTGTGGTGTATGGCTTCATTGCTGAGATGGTGTTGCTCCTAGTATTTCCTTTTTACAATTACAGCAATTGTAGTTATATAGGACAGTTCTAACATGACATAAAAATTACAAAACTGACTTGTTGGTAAGGTTATCTGCTGTGGCAGTGGCAGAAATGTTACTGAGTGACTTCGGTATGATCAAATTTTCTGACTGTTTTTGTACACAGACTGCATTTCAGTATGATTGATTTTATGTATTTATTAGCAGTGAGTGATGTTATTTGGACATAATAATAAATGATTTAATTACATACATTTGGTAATTTAACTTAGGCAGGTGCTTTAAGACTACACAGGAAGTCCAGCTTTCTCTTGAATTAATTAAAATGTAAAGATAAAATGTTTACAAAAGCATTTGTAGTATTTGTTACATTTACTTGAAAGGAAGGCACTCATCCGGACTCTTCATCTCTTCTGGTTACTTGTACCAACATTAGGTTTTGTCTACCAGGAAGTAAATGAAGAACTTCTGTAAGTCTGCTTAATGTTGTAAGTGCAAATGTAGATTAATCAAATAATCAGATATCTAACTGCAACACTGTGCTGTTAATTAAAATTCATTAAACAAATGGCTTTTTAAACAGTAGTAAATCGAAAAAGTACAACTTATTTATAATATTTAAAAATAATATTAGAATTTACAAACATAAAATACCAATGTGATATTATATGAGCCAGCCTTGTATTATGCAATGCAACTAACTGCAGTTTTAGAAAGGGATATGGAAATCATACTGATGTAAGTGGCCATTAAAGGGATGTGATCAATGATCACAGGCCTTTGTGGTTCCTCCAAAACATTTCTGGCTTACTTATTTTAAAAATCAACATCATCATGCCATTAGAGTATTATTGTAAAATAAATAAACAGCAAATTATAACATAAACACTCAAACGACACTTCATTAGGAACACCTGTTCAACTGCTTGTTAATGCCAATATCTAATCATCAAATCACATGGCAGCAGCTGAATGTATTTATGATTGTAGATATGATCAAGGCAAACTGCTGATTTTCAACCCGAGAATCTAAATGGGTAAGAAAGGTGAATTAAATGACTTTTAACATGCTATAGTTGTTGGTGTTAGGTGGGCTGGTGTCAGTAGTTAAGAAACTGCTGCTATACTGGGACTTTCACACACAACCATGTCTAGGGTTTAGAGAGAACTGTCCCAAAAAGAGGAAATATCCTGTGAGTGCCAGATCTTTTTTGCAAAAATGCCTTGTTGATGCTAGAGATCAGAAGAGAATGGCCACAGTGGTGGGAGACAAATCTGCTGCAACTACGTGATGCTATCATATCACTATGGACCAAACTCTATGAAGAATTTCCAGCACCTCGTTGAATCTATGTTGCAATTAATTAACGGCTGTTCTGAATGCAAAAGCAGTCTGACCTGGTATTATAGTAGTAGGATGTACCTAATAAAGTGACCTTTGAGTGTCTGTCACATGCAACATTCTGCTTTGCTTCAACTTTGCTTTCTGCACCCTCAGCAAACACTGCATAAATCATTATCTTAGCATCTTTCTGCAGTGAATAGAAAGCCAGTCGAGGATTTTGTTTAAAAAGGGTCCTCATTTTAGGAGCTTGTGATGTTCATGCCAGCAAAAACAACAACAACACAATTCTAGATCTATTATTATTATTATCTAATATATCTATTATTTTTTATTAGTTACCGATGATCGTAATAGAGGTAGGTAATAGAATCACATCTACAATATTACAATCACTATTTTACTTTAGCTCTCTGATGGCCTATTATTATTTAGAATAATGCTTTATTGAACTCATTTGTCCGCTTATTGTTTACTGGAAATTTCTATTTAACCCTTTTTTACTGTAACGGTAACTGCACTTGCATTTGTTGTAGAATTTGATCCAATGCCAGTTGTGGAAAGAATCTTAGGAGGCAATCTGGATTTACTTCAACTGGAGGATTATTTTCTTAGTCTGTGGCCAGACTACAGACAAAGATGGTGCAAGACTCCAGCCACAGAAATATGTTTCATGTGTACAGTATATGCTCTTACTAGATTGAGCAATTAGCTGTAGTGCTGTTAAAACAGATTCAAACTGAAACTCACACAGAGATTGCTTTTTCCAGAGACGATAGAGAGAGAATCGATAGATATCACACCTGCTACTGGCTTGGATACAGTTACAGCTGACATCAATTACTCCCTACTTATAACAACATGGCATTGCGGTGCCACATAAATCCCACCAAGGATGAGAGCACTCATGAATCTTCTGTTGTCACTTGGGTCTATGAACTGTCATAGCCTCAGAAGCCTAAAACTGACAGCTAGACCACCAGTTTGCCAGCACAGTCCACTATTGTGCTATATTTATTTTCCTCATCCCTGGGAATGTATGTTTTTTTTATCCTGGAATAACATATGAAATGCTTTTCGGATTTCTGCCTTTGCACTTGTCCGTCATTTATTTTGCTCTCCTTTGAGACAAAGAGTTCATAGTTACAATAACTATTCCAAACCGCAAAGTGTGTGGCAGGACGTAATGCTAGTTTTGTTCTGTTTGCTTTAAGACCCCGTCATCCCACAGTGCCATTTCAAAATGGTGATTGTTCCTCTCATGAGGAGTAGCCCAGAACAGCCGGGAAGGATTCTTATATCAGTATAGTACATTTCTCTGCTCCGTGGACTGTCACTAGGATAAGACTTCTCCAGGACTCCAAGATGGCTGTGATTGTGTCGGCGGAGGCCTCTTGCTCCACTGTTTTGGCAGAGGCCGTCACTTTCCCAGCTCCTCACCCTGTGGATGTGTTTTCAGCATGCCCAGCAGGTCCCTTGCGCTCCACAATAGCAGCTTCATTCACAGGCTGAGAAGGCCAGCTGGTGTGGGAGCTGACAAAATAATGGTTCTATATGCCCCTGCCCACTGACCTGCAGTAGAAACACACGATAAGCTGTAAACTCAAACTGATATTTTTTTGGGGGAAAGTCTTGATTCTTTATCATCACTTGAGAGAAAAGAGAGTGTAGTAATAGGTTCCCATACTAGGGACAACATTCATTCCATTTTGAACTTTTTTGAACTATGAACATTGACAACTAAATCATTGTTACCTTATTAATTTGGAAAGAGGACAAATTCTTTTCATCAGTTTTAAGTTTCTACATTAGGCTTTTGAGTGATTGTTTGGGTTTTTCATTCTGACATAGGTCAAAATATATCCGTGCTTTCCGCCGCCATCACCCATTATTAGTACTTCCTGCATAATTTGTATCCCAGATACAAGACTGTTTGCAGCTTCATGTTTGTGTGCATGTCTTTGAAACCTGAGTACACACAGAGAACTGCAGACAGACTGCCAGATCAAAGAGTATGACTCAGTCTGTTTTATACTCTCAAAACCTTAATTTCCCCTCCTGATTCCATTTGATTGAGGACATTGTTTACACCATCAGTAAAGCTTCAGGGTTAGTTAGGCAGAGGTTAACAAATGGTATACGGGTCAAAGCAAATGCACTGCAGGAGCAAGAAGTCCTCATTCAACTTTCAGCACAACTACTAAATTACGTTTGCCTTTCACCTTGAGTTGTGGTTCGTAGATTAATTATCTACAACAATGCACAGTTAATCACCCCAGCAAACAAACGAACCCATCATTTTGGGAAACCTCCCCATACATCACCTTTCTAAAGCTATGATCTCAGTAGTTTGTTTTATCTCAATGCAGTGACACTTAGCATCAATATGCTGCTGTTATACAAGAATATCTCACTGTAGAGTTGGAAGAAAAAGGTTTGAGTTTCTTCTGGCATTAATAACAAGGCTCATTTATGGAATGGCTGCCTTAAAACCAGGATCACTTTACAGTGCAAACCCACAGAGAGACAAAAACAAAACTGAATGCACACATACAAAACAAATCGCTCAAAACGTAGAGTTCTGCACATTTTTACTTGGTATTACTTTTTACAGTACTATCACACAGAGGAAGGTCTGGATCCCAATCCGGAATTCTAATTCCAACATTCCTCTTTACTGTTCTTCAGATAAGCTGCGCAGCTTGCTGAAGGAGGCTCTACTAGTTATTAAACCCAAGCGTTTACAGAATTTAGCGATTTATTAATCAGTGCTTTGTGTCGAATTCTGTGAAATTGTGTAGCCTAATTGTCAATTATTAGACAACCAGCTTTAGCAGTTAAAGCAGTGTGTGTCCATCATTATAACTTATAATTTTACATTTACAAAACTCAGTGGATGGCATGGTGGTTCAGTGGGTAGGACTGCCACCTCAAAGCAAAATGGTCCTGGGTTCAATCCCAGGGTTAAATGTCCTCCCCGTGTGTGCGTGGCTTTACTCTGGGTAATCCGATTTCCTCCTACAGTCCAAAAATATGCGTGTTAAGTTAATTGATTATTCTAACATTGACATTGACTTGTGTGTGTATATAACTAGTTCTGATATAACATTGTGTGCAGATATAACTTTGTGTGTGTCGCTGAAATGGCCACAGATGCCGATAGCGACGTTAAGCAAATCAAATAAAACTTGCATGTAAGACTTTAATTCATTTAATTTTACTTTAATTTCCAAATTAATGGTACACCTAAATGAATAAAGAATCGTTAAATTGAACACTTTTCACACTTTTTGTGTGAACAATCATAGTCCTAACTTCATCATGCTCATTAGGCATGTAGCACGAACTGTCAGTTTCTAGAGTTTCTGCAACAGGTAAGCATGCACACCTGATGGATTTCCTTTCTGTCTATAGTTGATTCCTGACTTGCACCATATGCTGCTACTGAAAATGATGAATAGTAATTTAAACTCTAATCTTGCAACAAAGACTGGTCATAATCTTTATTATGCTGCGCACTCCAGGTACACAAAAAAGAAAAATGTGCATGTCTCTTACAATGAGCCTTAATCTACGCAAGTTCTGATTAAATCTCAGTGAGAAGGAAGTAGTGCTCCTGTGAACATACCAAGTGAGTACTGGTCATTGTAAAATCTGCTGAAGGAAAGGGATCAGATTGTAACAGCTGAAATTTTCTGACATTCTATTACATTTTGAGTAATCAGCACTGCTTTTCTGTTAAGGACATTTTATAGCACTCACATGTGCATTTTGTTAGTGCATCTCATCTAGACATTTGGAATGCTGTCCCTTGAGCTGTAAAACTGATCCTGTCTTCATCACCCTGGCCACATCTGAACTGATTCAGTCAGGAGCCTGTAAGCTTGGCTTGGAGAGCACATGTGCACAAATGCCCCTATGCCAGAGTGGGTGATTGTGTGATGGGGGTGACTTTCTGACCTGTTCACATGGCTAATAAAACATTCATAGGGGGAGAGGAATTCCAGTGTATAGTTTTCCCCACTCTGTGATGTTTGAAATCCTGTGGTGACCCCATAGAGAGCGCCATTCTGTCTGCAAACAAAGGCCTGCTGTTCCCCTCTATATCATCGTGAGCTAGAGCAACACCGCCAACTGCTTGTCGCTAAGATAATCAAATATTGTTCTTCCTTCAAGAAATTTTTTTCAGGTAATAGTCTTTCCTTCGTAAACCCGACCTTTCTTCCAACAGTTACAGGTGACAAAAGTTTTGTAAGGCATCTTGTGTTAATGGAGGAGCAAAGATTGACTTAAATTGCTCCTGTGATTGCCCATGTACTGCTAATTACCTGGCTTGCATATGTGGAAAAATGAGTTTTAAAACGCAACAGCAGCTCTCTGAGGTATTATTATGTTTTTAATTGGTTTGTGACACTGTATGTTTCACTTTTATGGCATTCCACCTCTCACGACAAAGACCAACGAGACCATTAAAACAATAAAGGCCCTTTCTATGCTTTTTACCCAGTTCTTTGAGACAGCCACTTCTTAATGAAAATGCATGTTAAAGTGAGCTTAGGTTTAAGCATTTTACAATGGGGTTGTTGCTGACAGAAACAAACAGGAGAACAGCCGTATGCCCATAAAAGTGATGCATATTAGCACTTCAGACAATCAGAAATTCAAAAGCCCCCACAGTAAAGGTTTTAATGTATAGGAAAGCCATCAACATAATTTTTACAACTATGGCAACTGAACATTTAAAATGTATGCAAGTCAATGTTTCCTTTAAAAAAGCAAAGGGTTTCTCAACAGCACAAAAACGTGTGAACATATAGCTCTTCATATAGCTCTTCATTTAGGTAAATATGATCCGCAGTATGTGCTTTAAAATAGATAAAGGAAAAAACTCAGCAAGGCAGCTTCCAAGACTTCAGCCACGGTGTGTATAAACAAGGAAAAATTCTATTCATTAACGTCTATAGCAGTCCAATGTTTCCTGAACACCTCCCACAGGCCCATTACCTTCACTTTCACAAGCAGCCCACAGGAGCAGTTCCAAGCAGGAAATTACACTCACAGGACTGGAAGCTAAACAATTTAACTGTCATGAATTTGCTGACACTCTGTTAGTTGCTGGACTGGACTGATGATAAAGATAAAATAGTAAAAAATAACAAGAATACTTTTACAATTCAGATTGTAGAATATTGTTGGAAATTGTCTATAATAATGTAATAATAATAATAATAAAATACAAAACATTATTATTGCAATATGCTTTAAACT
>JAUZST010051346.1:0-24750 GCA_034779995.1 Parotocinclus haroldoi | reverse complement strand
TATAGGGACAAGGCACTATTTGGAAAGCAAAAAAAAAGTGAAGTGTACCCGGCTAGTACTTCGGTTCCTATGCTGTTTCATAACATTGTTTAGTACTTTTATATTATGAAGCAGTGTCATGCGATATTAATATACATTTGTATATGTTGTGACGATGCTAACGTGAATATCACAAAAAACGTTAAAATGTAATAAGGTAGACAGCTAGTGGGTAATAGACAGTAAATACTATTTCCAGGAGGATTGGAATTGCGAACACAGGAAGTGTTCGCCGTAGAGAACGTACCTTCATCTACCCTTCCTTTAGAGGCACTTGTGTGATTTAAATGAAAATTCTAACAGTAATGCTGCTTTATGTTTCTGTTGATACTACTGGTTATGAGTAGCCTGATCTAAATAGACAGCCATGGCACAGAATTGCCTGCCAGGAATGGAAACATCAGCCATATCTGTGCTGAAAAGAGCAGTGGATCTTGATCAGGCTTCACGCTTTCAAGAGTCTCTAGTTTGCTATCAGGAAGGCATTCAGTTACTGCTGGACGTGCTGAAAGGTACGATGTTTCATAAAATGTTAACCTGAGGAAAGCATGTCTATGTTCAGTTCACATTCCAGTTTAAGTCTGCTTCATTTATGGTATCAGTGGAATTCTGACTCCTTGTACTGACCTGCTTCTCCTCAGTGGTAAAAGATGACTCCAAAAAAGGCCATTACAGAGAAAAGATCAAGGGTTACATGGACCGAGCAGAGCAGATAAAGGTGCACATTACCAAAGTAAAAGAAGGTAAAGAAAAAGAGATAGTTGTGACACACAGACAGTAGTTGTTATATCATAAAATTCCAGACTTTAACAACTAAATCTCTGAACATTTGTGTAACACTTGGGCAGTTCCTGTGGCTGTTAAGCATCAGCTGATAGAAACAGTAGTTTCTGGGTTCAAACGTGGGACTGGTCTGGCAATGTGACTGTTAAGTTCAGTTCATTTCAAATTTATTTATATAGCGCTTTTTACAATGGTATCTTTACAATATTATATTATTATATCTTAAAGGCCAATCCCGAGTTGAGCAAGCCTAGGGCGACAATGGAAAGGAAAAACTCCCTGAAGGTAGAAGGAAGAAACTTTGGGAGGACCAAGACTCAACAGGAGACCCATCCTCCATGGGTGCCCTAAATGTTAATTAAATAAATGCTTGTTAAGTATATTAAATTATAGGTAAATAACAATGTAAATCAAATAACAAACCAATAGTACTAATTTAAATTAGTAGTTATATGCTAGTGCATATATTGTTATGTTAGTGGATGCAGTATGTGTATATATTGTATATATAGGCTACTTATGCCATGAAAGGGTGTACTTCGTGAGCAGCATTTTTTGAATGTTGTGTGTCAAATTAACATGCGTTTGAATTCCATAACCCAAGGTTTTCCAGCTGAGCACTGCCCAGACCATCACACTGTCAATAATTATTAGTCACAATTATTAGTTTTACGTGTCATTGGTTTTAATGCTATGTAGTAAATAAATATACACATATGTGTATATATAGAATATAAATTTTCATTTGCACCTTTGAGGTGGCGTGGTGGATCGGTGGGTAGCGCTGACATCTCACAGAAAGAAGGCCTTGGGTTCGATCCGAGGTGGTGGCACAGTCTGGGTCCACCTGTCCATTCAGTGTGGAATCTGCATGTCCTTTGTGTATTGGCATGTATTTACTTTGGGTACTCCAGTTTTCTCAAACAGTCCAAATTACACTGGAGTGTCCTTAGTGTGCGAGTGCATAAGCCCTCTGATTGATTGATGTCCTATTTGGGTTGTTCCAAATGAGTAGAAATGTTGAAGAAGGATTTCTGGCATACTTATTTAGTGTATTCTGCTATTATTCGTTATGGTTTCACTCAGAAATGCACATTTTCTTGTAAACTAGGAAACTTGACTTTGAAATTATATTTGATGACTCTACATTTTCTAGAAGTTAGAAAAAGTATATTGTGTTGCATACATTTACTTGCTTTACCTCTTTTTAGTCATTCAGATTATTTTCTTCTTTTTTCATTCAGAGGGCAAATACCATGAGCAAATTAAAATTGCAGATGGTGCCACAGGTTTCAGCTATGAGAGCCTTTTCAAGCCATACATCAGGGAAGGACTTTCTGAAGTCTGGGTTGAAGACCCTTACATTCGCCATGTGCACCAGGTACAGAAGAAACAGATCATTTGTCGGAGAACAATGCTAGGATTGATAATATTTCAAGTTGATTTTGAATGGCAAAAGCTTGAACTATTGTACTATGCTGTTAACTTTTAGCTCTATAACTTCCTGCGTTTCTGTGAGATGCTGCTAAAGGCCAAGTGTAATGTTAAGAAGATGAATCTGCTCACATCTCAAGATGAAGTGAGTACAGTGCTTGCCCTGTTTGCATGATTTTACTGTGCTCTACTGGGCCTTGGTGCCAATCCTGAGAAAATATGGGATACGGACACAATCTTGCCTTGAACTGGACACCAATCCTGTGCAGGGTCGACACAGCTTGCTGTTGTAGCATTGGGGAATGATCCCTCAACTGGCCTTAGACACAGGGGCCCTAGCTCCTTAGATTTCTGTGCCACCCAAGTGCTGTTAACTGTCATAAAGAAACTATTTATACATATTAAATTACATTAAGGTAACACATCATTTTTGTCGTTTTTTTTAAATAGGATAGCTCCTCACAGCAAGCAAATGCACTAGAAGAAATCCGTCAGTCTTTGAAGAGTCAGAACATTTGTCTAGACATTAAATACTCCTCTACTATTCATGACAGGGAAATCAGGTAACACCTGCTATAGAAAGATATATTGTGTTGTGAATATCCTGCAATTCAAAGACAATTATAAACATATTATCTTACCATACAAAGTTGTTTTTCACCCAGATTCGATAATGGTTGGATTATCAAGATTGGCAGAGGGCTTGATTATTTCAAGAAACCCAAGGTGAGAACTTTTCTGTTCCAAATGTCTCTTCATTTAGTACGTAGTGCAGTTTATCCAGAACTTGTGTCAGAAACATTATGGAGACTCTGCTTGATCTTACACCTTATTACTTTTGGTTTATTTGTTTTTTTTTCAAAGGGCCGCTTCTCAGTTGGCTACTGTGATTATGATCTCAGAGAGTGCCACGAAACTACTGTTGATGTTTTTCATACAAAGCACACAAAGAAGACCTGAACAAAGTGACCTATTTGCATCCTGTTTATATGTATAATTTAATAATATTCCTGTACATTACATTGACTTGTGTGAACAGGTCTATATCCAAAGAGCTCGTGAACCCATCTGAACACGATTAAAAGTTTACAAACAGAAATTTCCATTAAGATCTTAAACTCTGTGATTATAAAATGTGCCTAACATTATACGTTACTGATCGTTTTACTGTCATGCAAACTGTTCAAACCTTTCAACTCTGTTGATAACCTGTAATTCATTCTTTACAGCTTGTTGTCTTGGAGACTTAGTCAATTATGGACTTTTTTATGAGGTACAGTATAATGATCAAGTAAACGGTTATCAGTGATCATTGTGGTTTATCCGCTTAGATGTACTTTTTTAAAATGTTTATTGTATTTCTTTTTTTAATTAACAATAAAAAGTTTTATTATTTGCTTCAGCGTTGCTTTGAGCTTTCTTTTTTCTATGGGTGTTTTCACCCGGCATCAGCGCCATCTAGTGGACAACGTGATGTTTGTACCGGTGGTGTAGAGGGCGGGGCCATCTATTGCTGGAACTGAAGCAGCGCCTTGCTCTGATTGGCCGCCTTGCAGCAGCAGCTGGCCGCGCGCGCACAGTGCCAAAGATCCAGGGGTGCCAGAGCACTTTGAACCAGAGACATAAAACAATTTGGGCTGTAGTTTAAAGACATACGGAGGTGAGTGATCTCTATATCTCTATTTCTTACTGTTTATCTGGAGGGAATCGGTAATATTGCATGGTTTTAATGCATACAATTCCTAGAGTTTAAAGAAATGACTCATAATAATCCTAACAACGCCGTGCGTTCTGTGTTTATTTTTCTCGTATTGATTTGATTTATTTCAGATATAAACCGACATCTGTTTAAATCATTTGTACCTAATTGCTTTTTGTAAAAAGCTTAATCTACAGAACAAAGCAGAAACTTGTAGTTAAATCACTACCACTGTCTGTTCTGTTAAAAAAAAACCTTTAATCGTTTATCTGTTAAATTAAAGAAGCCGCTCTAGCCCACTGTGAGAGTGGATTAAATCTGTCTATAATCGCCTCTAATCCCTAAATGCGCTCGTCTTCAGTTTTTAGGTCGATAAAACTCTCCAAACATTCATGTTTCACCCAGTGGAAGCTTCCCTTGCCTATGCGAAATGATCAGTACATTTAGTCTGTTTATATATGTTTTTTTTTAATTAGCAAGACCTAGTACAGACATAGCATTTTGTTTCTGATGTAATTCTTATAATTTCATGTCAAATCAAATGTTTTATTTTTGATTTGATGACTGGCAGTGCAGGTGTCAGATTCACTGTGATCTCCCAGCAGACTAGCCTACTTATGGAGAAGTGTGTCATTATAATGAGGCCTGTGGCTCGGTTAAAACAGATCATTACTTTATCTACATCCCTGTGAGATGCAGTAAAACGGCGACCTGTAAGAATCTGAAAGACTCTGAGTGTTCTCATTAAAAAAACGAAAAACCATGCACACCATCAGATTCCTTCTTCGTGTTAAGTGTCTCAAAATAGACTGAGTGACCGATTTAATTAAAAAGTGCATGTACCGTTGATATCAGAAATGTTAAGGTAACCGAAATCAAAAAGATCAAATATGTGGGAAAACCTTTGAAAAAAAACATTTGAAAGACAAACACTTGTGAAATGAATTAATGTACAATTGAAGCGGTGAGTCGTGTGTGCCTTCTTATATTAGAGAAACACAACACGATTCACAAGGCACGTTTTTGGTTGCATGGTGGCTCGGTGGGTAGCACTGCAGCCTCACAGCAAGAATGTTTCTGTGTGAAGTCTGCATGTCCTCCCAGTGTGTGTGTGTGTGTGTGTGTGTGTGTGTGTGGTTTTACTCCGAGTACTCTGGTTTCGTCCCACACTCCAAAGACGCGTTAGGTTAATTACTCTAAATTTGCATTGAGTGTTTATATATAACTATGATATGATATAACCTTGTGTGTAGATATAACAGTGTGTGTGTCACTGAAATGGCCACTGATAGCGACGTTAAGTAAACCAAATAAACAACCAAGGCCCATTTCCAACATTAAGAACATTAGGCAGGCACCCTTATGGAGGGTTAAACGCCTTGCTAAATAGCCACGATAGTATCAGCTTTGACAGGGCTGGTTAATAACCTACCGCACACCACTGCACCACAGCTACCTCCAGCAATACACTAAATACCTAACAATGTTTGACTCGGTTGTTTTACTATTTGTGCCTGCATTTGTGTGTTTTGTATGTGCCTATACACGATAAGGGTAAACAGAACCCATACATAATGTCTGTCTGCCTGCCTGCCAAATGTAACTATAAATACAATGACTGTTTAATTAACCAGTAATTAGTGTTGGTTCATGTATAGAGATGGAGCTTTCATGTGCCCTTTGTTTTCATATGGTTTGCATTTTATGAACAGCCAAAAGAACAGCTCTTTTGGGATTATTGTGCTTACTCCCTTATAAATGATGCCCAGGTCTGTAATGTTGGGAAGCTGAAAGTCACCCAGCTGTCATGTTGACTTTTTGTCCAGTCGGTGGAGGGAAAGAGGGGGATTTGCAGACACTCATGATCCTGGCACAGATTTGTGCTCTGTATCTGGGGCAAAGCTGCTCTGTGCTTTGGGCTCTGCAGGATACAAAATATCCCATATAGGGCTGGATAACGGCAGAATGAACTTAAATGAGCGAATGAGTAAGTGAGTCATGTTTTAATGTGAGAGTGAGTTAATGCTAGTGTTGGCCTGCTGAGTATTTATGTATTTCACTTTGAAGTAAATGATCTCTTGGATCAAGCGTCGTTGTTGTATAATGTATTAAGCTGTAATTGTCCACTCATTCAGTTCTAACTAAGAAAATACAATGTTATTGCTTGTGGTTATAATGATATATGATATATTAATGAATATATTGGTTAAACATATCCTGTATCCACCGGTTTAGTTTATATTAATTCTTCTAATCACACAACTTGGTGTTAGTTACATTTATTCACATTTATTTCATGTGGTCCTGTCTTGTTTGCTGCATTGCAACATTTTATTGTGTTATAATGGTTACCAGAATGCTACTTTTTTATGCAAAATTCCTTTTAGTAGGTGTTTTCACAAGAAACAGTATGTGCAAGCTGTTATGTGCCATGAGGCGGAGTGTAATAGTGAGTTTATATGATGGTATCTGCTGTCGCACTGTGGACGAGTTAAAAAGAGTTGACGATAAATTCATATTTCTAGCTCAAAGCCATCCCAAAAAAATAGAAAAATCCAGCATTTCATTGATGTACAATCACAATTAGGTTGAAAATCCTCCTTAAGCAATAGTAAAATGTTTTTCATTTCAAGTCGACACTGCTAACTACTTGCTCCACCCTGAATGCTGAATTATTCTAAACAAATTGCAAGTCAGTTTGTAATGTAACCTTTATTTAAAAAGATGACTTTCCGTTATCTCCTGAAAAATGATATTATGGTAGTGTTGGAATTTGTCTGTTGGGCCGGATTTCATGTTCTTCATTTATTCATGTCTCAGTGGGTAACTGAGTAGGCACAGTAGAGGACCTGAATTTAAGGCCTTATATAGACAATGGAAGTGCTGAAGTGCTATTAACCATCATTTTATACCACTGTTATCAAGAAGTGAGTCTGTGATAAAGTCCAATTTTTATTGAAAAATGATTAGCTACAGCTGATATATATATACACTCACTATTCACCTCATTAGCCACACCTGCTAAACATGCTTGTTTAAAACATATCCATTGGCATAGGAGCAACTCATAGTATGTAGGTATGGTCGATGTGACCTGCTGAAATTCAAATCGAGTATCAGAATTGGGAAGAAATGTAATCTGAGTGACTTTTACCATGACAGGTTTGTTGTTAATGCCAACAAGCTGTTCTGAGCATTTCAGAAACTGTTGTTCTGTTGGAAAACGTTGTCTGGTCTGGTCTCAATTTCTGCTGAAAAATATGGGTGTAAGAGTCAGAATTTGGCATAAACAACATAAAAGCATGAACCCATCCTGCCCTTTCTCAACAGTTCAGGCTGCTGATAGTGGTTTAGTGGCGTGGGGGATATATTCTTCACACACTTTGGCCCCTTTAACTCAGTTAGCATCGTTTAAACACCACAGCCTACCTGAGTATTGTTGCTGACCATGTCCATCCCTGTATCACCACAGTGTGCCCATCTTCTGATTGCTACTCTTTCACCAAGAATTTCAAAGATTAATAAAGTGCATGAATGAATAATAATAAATAATACTAGCTTGTAGTAATAATAAGTATAAACAGGATGTACTAGTGCTGGGTAAAATGATCTCAAATCAGTATCTGAACTGAACATTTAAATTTGATTACGATTACTGAATTATTTTATTTATTTATTTATTTATTTATTTTTGTTTGCCCTCATAGTTCACTGACCAGCTTTGTGCTGTAAAACTGGGATTTGAGTGCATATCTGTGTAATTTTCAAATAACTGGAGCAAACACACAGATGAACATTTATGGTTATTTATTTCAGATTTTAAGTAACAATCCACTGTGATATATTAGGATGGGGAAAAATATCTCCTCAAGCAATATTTCCTGTTTTATTTAATGTGGAAGGATGAGACATCAGTTATCTTTATTTCTATTTTCTTTTTCATATGGTATAAGGAGAATTAAAAACAAATATTAAAACAACATAATCTACACGGGCAACATTACGTTGCTTAACGGTTCTAAATGCCACTTTCAATTCATGTTTTTATTAATTGCTTAACCCTAGTTGGTGTGTACTACAGTCAGTGAAATAGAACAAAGAGATCGTATAGCATCAGGGACTATACTTACATTGAGCCTCCCACTGCCCCTGTTAGGAGGACTGGAGGAGCTAATGGCTCTAGGTGCAAAGGATCTCCTAAGTTTATCCATTGAGCATTTCTGTAACAGTGATCAAAGTCCTGCTTGGGATCCTACCTCTGTACCATCACCCCATGAGACCATGCTGACCACGGAGAAAGTTAATTTACCCAGCTTGTCTAGCGACATAGCTTCTCTTTTTTCAATTGTGTCTTCCCAGCACACCACAGCATAGAAGACGTGACCACTACAGACTGGAAAAATATCCCAAAATTGCTACAAACTTTAAAGAATCATTTTCATGGCAGGGAATTATTTTACAATTAATTGTACAATTACTTCAATTAATTACTTCTAACAGTACAGATTAAAATCATAAAAACTAGAATTTGTGCTATTCTCAAAGCTTTTGGCCACCTGGAGAAGCTACTAAATCTTCTAAATTAATATCTTAGAATTCAGTGGTCTTTCACATGGCCCAGGCCTAGGCACAGAATTCTGGCTTGAATAGAAGTAGGACATTATATTTATAAGAAAGCTCTTTTGAATTATGTTTTCTTGCGGAAACTCAGCTTTTTGCCATAAACAGCACAGTACTGTAGACAGACTTCCGTTTGTGAATGTCTTATTCATCTTCTATGCCTCACACCCTGTCTTACTCATGTATCTATTTTAGTCCTTTCTCATTTTTCCTAGCTGTGAAGTTAATGGTACATGGACCACATGGGACCAAGAGGGACAGAATAGTGCAAACTTAGAAGGTCAGCATGTCCCGAGAACATTTCCGGATTATTTCTTCATTACGTTTGCATTCTGAAATAGATGACTGACCCCATCCCCATTTATTCTGATCAGGGTCATGGGGGCTTACAGGGGCCAGACAAGCGTACAACAACCCCTCCCCTATCTCAGACTTTACCAGTAGTGCCTGTGTAATGCCTGAACTGACCAGAAGTCACCATAGGCACCCAAACCTGGGTCATTGCGATGGTGGGCTAGAGAATTGCTGTTGTGTCACCACAGTGAGTCTGCATGATCCTAAACCCAGCAGAAGCCCTCAGCATAGGAAAAAAAGATCTGTAAACTCAAGAAAATGTAGTTATGCAAAAGCAATATCTCGCATCACTGTCAATGACCTACATTAAAGTCTGAGAAAACAGGGGCGCACTGGTTACACAATCATGAGTATTATGGGCGTATTATGTCTCATCCAAGACATCATAATTAATAAACACACTCTGCCCAATATAGTAATGTTTATTGAGCACACTGATTAATCATTGACAGGCTGGAACTGTATGTGAGTAATAACATATTTTATAACTGATTGTGAAGTAATAACATTTCCCATAGCCTATGATGACTTTTATTATGGTGAGATGGATCTTTAAACCTTCTTGCAGTAACAGTCCTCTGCAGTTCAAGCTACAGTAACGCTCACATAGAGTTTGAAAAGAGCGTTTTTCTTTTTAGCCATTCTTTTGTTGAATTAGTCATGCGCTAAGTCTACATAGTGCTTAACTTAGCGTACCCTTTAAAATGTTCTATATTTCTACATAAAGAAGACCTAAAACATAATCAGTGCTTCCCAACACTAGTAGTAACAGTAGATGGCACACTTAAACAAAGAGTTTAATAAAAAATACGGACAGTTTTCGAGATATTAGTTTAACGAGTTATTAATTGGATGCAAGTTTTAATACACATTTATGATTAATTCAAACATAAATCCAATTCATTTTATAGTCTATGTTGTGTTTTTCAAATCACTGTACAGTCGTATTCCGTGTCTTGTTTCAGAAAATGTGAACATTGGAATAGTGGGATCTTGTTTCCCTTATTTCCTATGGGATAATGTTTAACTTGTTCCAATAAGCTATATACAGTTGAGTGTTATTGTGTATTGCACTATATTTTCTTGATCAACATTTGTTACAGATACATGAATGTTGTCAATCAATCATTAATCACAGAATTAACCATATATTTTTGTCTTATGTTTGCCTTTCACCATCAAAAAAGAGGAGACTTAAGCTGAAATTCTACAGAAAAGGCTGGTTAAAACAATGAAGAGGGAAAGTGAGAACAAAGGGGTTATGGAGCGAAGTAAGTCAACTAGTCATATCACACAGGGTAGTCTCATCACCGAAGAGGACTCTCAGTAAGTTGATACATATGTACCATTGTGTTTTGTGTGTTTTAAAGCTGTTATTACAGAAATCCTTACATGTCAGAATGAACATGTATTTGATTATTTGAAGGTAAAGATCTAGTATATTTAGATCTGTTCTAAATGTATTTTAAAAACCCATTTAAATTTCTCCTTGTAGCAGTTCCCAGAGCATGCTGGGATCCAGGTCACTGTCTCATGACAGTGTCTTCAAGGCAGACCAGTGTCAGTCAGACCCTGAACAACCAATGCCTGTCTCCCAAGAGAACGTCCATGGCAAAATCAAAGCACTGCAAGTGAGCACAGTTATGCACATTGATCTAGTTTTCCAAGCCTATAAGACAGATGTGTAATGTGGAAATGGAAAGACAAGCCAATAAAATAACATGCATACAGAATGAAAACTACAAAGCTACAATTTTGTTTTAAGATTTTCTGATCCTTGGTGTTTGGATAGATGAAGCTACAGAAGCAGAAAATGCATTTAGGGCCACAACCTTTGATGATCCCCATTAAACCAGCTGAAGACCCTGGAGGAAGACCAGAGCATCTTGAAAACCTGGAATTAGTCAAGAACATACCACAAAAGGTGACTGACATTTTTCACTGCAGGCTACACTTGTGCACAACAAATGTACACCCTAGTCTGGAACACAAAGAGCAGTTGTGTGAGCATGCCCTGGACAGCATGCCAGTCCACTGCAGGGCAAACTGAGGATGGCTGTTAAAGCACCAGGGGATGATCCCCTGATTGGCCTCCATCAGTCATAGACAATCGTGTCTGTGTGTGATGCCTTACCTGTCTACATTGCAGTGATGGACACAGCCCCACATACCCAAATTTAGGTTTAGGACATAAAGTAGAACAGGCACTATTATATTAATTGACAAAAATAATGCCCACAGATGGAAATGTCAGTTTGCTGCAAAACTCACCAAACAGTTATGTCTCATATATAAATAATCACAGGTATGGTCTGATTAGACACTGGGTCTTGCCACAAGACATAAAAATTCTTCCCCCACTGTCCTATAAAAACTTTCAGGAGCTACTTTTAGGTAGTGGACCTCTTGGTTTATAGATTGTTGACTGCTAAACAAGCCTCACATGCCTCTAGGATGCACTCAAAGAAATTTTGATCAGTTGACAGACTTTGACAGACCGGACTGATGGTTTCGATGAATTGCCAGCCATCTAGGCCATTCTGAATAGATGTTCTGAGGTGTTTGGAGCAGTGGATACCTGAGGGCACAGAGAGACCGCAGACAGCCTAAGAGACCACCAGTAAAGAGGATCTGCCTGCATCTCCTAGTCGCCATTTTTTAGCAGGATAATGCTCACAAACACACTGCAAGGTTTTCTCAGGAATGTTGCCAGATCGCAGCACATCTTTCATTGACCTGCCCAGTCTCTGGATTTAGCACCAATCAAACATTTATAAGAACAGCTTGGATGTTTGCTTTGAGTGTGCAGGATCAGCTTTTAAGTGTGAAGGTCTACAGTCCCAACTGCAACATCCATACGGAAACCCGTTTGCCTCCATGCCCAACGCTATCTCATCTTGAACATAGGTTTCCCCAGTTAACTTATCCTTTCACTCTAATATTGTAATCACTTACACATATATCATAATTCCATTCATACATACGATAGAAAGTTTCATTAAATTCTTGACTTTTTTGTCAGTCTCATTTCCCTGATGTCAGTTATACACACCTTTCCTGCCTCAGTGGATGCAACTGCACCCCAGTCAGAAAATGGAAGGATATTACATGTGATTTTGTAGGGGTCATCCTAAAATAATTAGCAAAATGCAACTCCCTGCTTTTTTCTGTCTCTTCTTTAAAGCAGCATCTTAAGTATATTCAGTGCATATGTATATGTCTTACACCAGTCACAGGCATCCCATTCTTCATCTCAGGTGGATTTGTCTCAGCCAGTCACCCCTACACTACCTCCAGTCTGTGCTTCTGAAGTGGATTTCAGCATGCCTCCTCAGTTTACCAGGTGCTTGGACAACTCTGCTGCCCGCCACCGGATGTCCATTAAACCTCGCAATCAAAGAGCCAGCAGTAAGAACAGAAGAATCCCCTCCTCAGTGAGTTTAACTGATTGAATGCTTCTTTGTTTGAGTTTCCTACCTTATTTAGCAAACATTTCATTTCCTTATTCAAGCTTAGATTGCTACTGTGCATTGGGTACTGTTTTAGAACAGATACTCTCTATGCCACCTCACCCAAAGGGTGAGGACTGCAGGTTTTCATTCCAAACCAACTGGAGCAACACCTGATACAGTTTGTTGATGTATCAAAATGCTTTGTTTGGAACAAATACCTGCAACACACACCTGAATGAGGTTCTTTCCCAAAGCTTGGCCTAACAGTATGCCTGAACCTTTTCTCCATTGACAGCCTAGAAGTAGACCACGATCAGAGAGCATGACCATCCTGGACCAGCCACTAACTAAGAATGAAGAAAGGGCAATAACCCGTGAACGTTCTTACTCCGCAAAGATTATTAGACCAGAGGAGAGCTTTACTGCACCTTCAAACAAAAGCCTACTTCTTGCTTCACCGTGTAAATCTCTAGTGGGATCTGAAACCACAAAATCCACCGAGAGGGCTGAGGTTGTTGTAGGAACTAAACAGGCTATGAATTCATTAGAAGAAATAGCAGCCACACCAATTAAATCATTTATACCATCCAGTCCAGTGGGGAGTGGGAACCAGATAGAGCTTCCATATGGCTCCAAAGTAAAAGGTTTCCAAGGAAGTGCTGTGTCAAATGTAAATTCTGCACATCTAAAGTCTGTGGGTTCTGATCAGAGTCAGGGCAATGCAGAAAATGAATCAAAGGCAAGGACAAGTAATGATAATAGAAATGAATTAAATGATAAACTGGTCCAGGAAACGATGCAAAAGGATCTTCCAAAAGATCCACCTCAAAGATGCCTGTCACTGCAAAGAAACGCATCGTCTATTAATGACGAAGTCGATAGCGGGAATGCAGAGCAAATCTCTGCAGTGACACTTCATGGTGAGGAGGGCCATCTACAGATGGAGCACCCAAACCCACAAAGGCCTGTCTTGATGTCTCCATGTTCATCTGCTTCCTCAGCCAAGATTAGTGTGAGTCAGAGAATAGAAAACATAACGCAATCACTGGAGCAAGCTGGATTAAAGAAAGAGCCTTCCTTCCCAGCTTTACTAAATATAAAAACAGAGGAACAATTCAGAGGTACAGAAAGGCCAACAGGGAAGGACTTATCACAAGTGAGAGCTGCCAGCACTCCACTACAGACCACGTTAGCAGGTCTAACACCAGCCCACTCTGAAGGTCCTGAAAAAGGACACGATTTAGCAAATGAATGCCAGAAAATGAGAATGCAATGTGAAGAGGAGGAGGAAATCAAAGAAAAGAGCAATGACTTAAATAGGAATGATGAAACACATACCTTTGGAGTAAAGCTGCGCTCATCATCATTATCTTTAAAATTTCGTGCAGATAAGGCTCAGTATGAGGGCAAAATCAAGCCCCATACCGAGGTCCACAGTCTGAACACTCTTGCAAGTAAGAGTCAAAATTACAGCAATGTGGGCCCTATTGCAGACACTAAGCCTTTGACAGCACTCAAAAATCCTCCAGTCCATAATACTCAGCCCTTGAACTCGGACCAGGTCTCCCATTCTCGACGTCAGAGTGCCGGCAGAGTTCAAGAGAGAATGTTGCAGTTTAGTCAGCCTGGTGAGTAAATTATCCTGATTTTATAAATGTGTTCCCAAAAAATGATCAATTCTGTCTTTTAATCCCCCACTGAAATCTGAAGATATAGAGTCAAAACAAAAATGTTATGATGGTACACACATTAGATTTTTCTTTTTTTCATTCCCCCCTTTTCTCCAAGTTGGAAAATGTCCAACTTCCCAGTCTCTTGACATCCCCAGCCACATGCACTCCTTCCTCCCCGTATTAATGGCATGGTTATTCCCCTTTCAAATTTCCCTTCCACAGACACAGCCAAATGTGGCTGGCCAGGTCTGAGACTCGAACGTGGTTCTAACCAGTGTTGAGCAAACATATAAGACACACAGGTTATGGCACCCTAAGTGGTGTTTTCAGTTCAGTTGCCTTTTAGCCTGTAGCACTTGCTGAAGTATGTTTACAGTTTCAAAGTCAAGTCTTAACAAAGTCAAACATGTTGTAGATAGTGGAGAATTGATTTCAGGTGTTCTTTCTGTGTTTCTATGTCATGCAACACAGTCAACTTCTGCTTGATGTCCTACGTAGACTAGGCAAATACATGGTGTATAAAATCCCACTTTAATAAGCCCTGGTTTTATCCACAATACATTGATTCAGTGCAAGAGAAACAACAAACATCGACCCACTTAATAACAATTAGTGTTGTAGTCAAGACCACTAAAGCCAAGCCAAGGCCAAGGCCAGAAGGGACAGAGAGCAGACTAAGACCAGATGAAACTTTCTTTAATGGTACATGAATAAAAAGAAGAAAATGGATAAACATAATCATTTAGCAGACGCCCTTATTCAGAGCAACTTCCAATTCATACAGTATTATAATCCAAGCAATTAAGGACCTTGCTCAGAAGCCCAACTGTGGCAGCTTGGCAATTAATAAATAATAGTATATGTCATCAGAGATTTTGAAAAATATAACATTGAAATCATATAGCCCAAAAGTATTATTACAGTCAGTCTAACTAAGGCAATGTATCTTTTGATAGCAAGTGATCTTGATGATTCCCTTCTTCTGTCAAACTTAATCAGAAGTCACTACATAAAGTCAACTGTATCTAGAAAAAACATCTATCCATTTTTATTATTAAATGTGAAAACAAGATAATTCCAGATTTTGTGGACATGGTGATAGTAAAATCAGTGTTGACTTGACAATTCCCCTATTAGCCAGCCAGAGCGCAGGTTTCGTTTAGGCATTTAGAGAAAGCACTGATTTATTCTGTTTAAATCATAGTATTTGATAAATAAAAGTTCACCTTATAATAAATGTTACCTCATACAAATGCATTGGTCTCAGCTTAACAACAATTTCCTAGTCCAACTTGGTCTTGAGGTTGAGATAAGACCGAGACCACTCGTTTATTTTCTCAGCACTGTTAACAATGTTAGTTATGTCAGTGGGACTTATTTTAGAAACACCTTGTACTATGTTTCTTCTGAGCAGGCATAGTTCTGTGCTCACTCTTTGACCTTTTGGTCAATATTTGTTGCTAGTCTTTTTTTTTTTTTTTAACCCAAATAGTTATTATTATTTACTAATTATGTTTCACTGCCATTCATTACAGATTTGGGACCTTCTTCTCCACCCTTATCTTCATCCATTAAATCCCCCCAAAAAGAAGGCACAACAACATGCTCGACTGAAAATAATGCTTTTCAAACCGATGCAAAAGAGCCAAAGGAGACTTCTCCTGAGCTGTCCTGGATAGCGATGGCTCGTGAAAAGACCAGAAGCCTCCAGCAGCTCTTTACAAGCAGATTGACTGACCTTGCTGGCTTACAGACAGTCACAAGTCCAGCTGCAAACCCACAAACCCAAACATCATCACTAGATGGTGCAGGATCTGTACGGCCTGTGCAGCAGATATCAGCTGAACAATCCTCTGCCAGGAGTAGCCAACCACCAAGCATTCAAACCTCTGTAAGGGCAACACAGCAGACCTTAACTCAATCTTCCACCAGACAATCTCAGCCAAGCACACAGCAATCAGGATCAGAAGATTTCTATTTGAAGCGTACAGTTAATACAACCATTCAAGCACAAGCAACACAGCCCAGTGCCAGACCCAACCAAGTGTCTGCATCGAGTCCTACAGGCTCTTATTTGGCCACGAAACTTGCACAGTCAGCGGGAACCTGTACATCTGTCAATCAATTTGATACGCAAACACTACAATCAACACAACCACAACTTAATCTATCATCCAGCCCAAAGAATATGCCCTTTCAGCAATCACCCTCCCCGATGTCACAGCTCAGGCCTCAGATTGGAAGGTGTTCGGCCTCTACATCTTCAGAGCAAGCAGATTTGGCATCCATACCTCAGGGAAAAGGGCTCATAGAAGGCAGGGTTCAGCGGGCTCCAGAGATAAGGAGCAAGGCTTTACCTATTGAACAATGGCAGATCCCTAAACAAGATGAAAAGGTAATGGTAATAGTACACTGCTCACAAGATTAGGCCATATTTCAAAATGAAATTTCCATAATGAAATACCCCCTAATTTTGTAAGCAGTGTATTTTAACTTGAAAGACATCACTGATCAGTCATAACATTAAAACCACATGTCTAATATTCTAAAGGTCTTCTCATGGAATGGACACAAGACGTACATTTACAGAATTTTAATGCGTTTGCAAATTATACAGTTTTACAATAAAAACAGTGGCAGCTTGGCAGAGGTAGGATGTGAACCCTAGACCTTCTGGTATGTAGTCCAGTACCAGTGCTAAACCATGACAGTGATAGACCACTGATTGTGTCCTGCGGTATTTGTCATTAAAATGTTAGCAGCAGTCCTACAAGTTAAGAGATGGCATTGTCATGGGTCAGACTTCTTTGTTTAGCACATCCCATGTTCATTCAGACTGAGATCTGGGGAACTGGAAAGCCACCTTGAACTTTTAGTCATGATCCTCAAAGGCCACCGCCATTAAGGAATACTGCAGCCATGCTTAGATAGATGGTAAGTGTCAAAGTAACATCTAAGTGAATGCTCAAGAACCCAAGATTTCCCAACAGAATATTGCACAGAGCATCTCGCCTCCTCCACTGGCTTGCCTTCTTCCCAAATGACACCCCAGGCAGGACTCGTATGGATTACCTGTCAAGTACAATAGTTTATTGAACCTTTAGTCTCTGGCCACTTTGATAATGTGTGTAACTGTTATTGTTCTTTTTAACTCATTTTTATTGTTCTTTTTATATTTGGGTTTTTTTTTTCCATTCTTTTTCTCTTCCATCCATATTTTATTATTTGATATTTTCCTATTTGTTTACTATTTATAATTATTTATATTATTTTTTATTTCATAATTCCCATATTTGATTGCCTAATCTCTATTTTACTTGTTAATTCGTTTTTGTTCTATTTATCCAAACATTCATTATGTTTCTTATGTTTATATAAGCATCACGTGATGTCATTTGTCTTACAGTAGCTCTTGTGGAAGAGCCTTGGGCATCCATGGCCCTATTGATGGTTCACCAGTTGCCCATCTTTTGGTGGCGGTACCTACCAGTGCATACTGGGAACATCTCTAAGAACTGCCGTTTTGGAGATTCTCTGACTCAAGTGGCCTAGCCATCACAACTTGACCCACTTCGATCCTCACGTTACGTTTTTCCTCTAACACATCAGCTTCAGAAATTGACTATTCATTTGCTGCCACTTATACAATAACCCACTACTTGACATATGCTGTTGTAATGAGATACTTATAATATTCACTTCACCTGTCAGTGCTTTCAACGTTATGGCTGATTGGTGTATTTCAGTTTTGCATATAGTACTCTGTCTTCCCCAGATTGACTTTTATATCTTCTATGATAGGCAGAGAACCAGAAATCTTCACCAAAGTTCCAAGCCTTACCTCAGGATGTGGCTGAAAATAGATCTGTGTACAGTCACAGCAGAGTGACAGGTACAAGCCCAGAGATTAGATGTGTGTGCATGACGATTTTAGTTTTTGCTTAAATAATCACCCATGTTTTATGCATTTCTCAGAATCCACAGCTACCTCTGAACCCATGAGAATGGACAAAGAGGCCAAATCTCAAAAGAAAACAGTACTTCCATCATCACCACCGGGCCAGTCCATGACTGATAGTGGAGAGCCTTCCTGGATGGAGCTGGCAAAAAGGAAATCAATGGCATGGAGTGACAAGACTATGGACTGAGCTAAATATAAGCACATATAATGAATCAAATATCATCCACAAACCAGAGAAAATGATAAAGGAGAAACATGGAGCACTAATACTGGAAGAATGCAGCTCTAGCTCCCCCATACACACTCACACCATCATTTTTTCCTTCTGTTCTCAGGTCAGACTGTTGCTGTATTGTGATTGCATTTTAATTTAAATATATGTATATCATATGTGTGTATGATTTATTAATTATTTAATTTAAAGTTCAATTCAGTGACTTAAGGAATTACATTAAGTGAATTAGTGCCAGTGAAATGATTGAGAGGCTGTATTTGAATAATATAACAATAATATATATGTGTATAGAATGAAACATAAACATATCAGAGAGTTATGCAAAGGCTTTCTAATACAACTTAAATCTCATTTACAATACACTCTGGAATAATAAAGTGTAAATGTTAAAAGACAAGAGCTCTTATCTGGGTTTGATTTACAGGTTCATTAGGAGTCATTCTTTTGATTTTTTTTTTTTTTTTTTTTTTTACAATAATATACAGGCATGAGCCTGCCTTACGTACACATAGTCTTATGCTATACATATACAGGGAACATACATTATATATACATACATACAGGCAATGGAGGACAAAAAGAGTACTACTTACAAAAGGACAGGCACACACATGTACAAATACCATTTACAGCTTGTTACAAAGAAGGAAGGAAGGAAAAAACACCAGTAACTACTTTAAATATGAGATACTGAATACAAGCAACTGACCACATGAACAGTAAGGTAGTTCCTCGCTCACAAATGGCATATTTCTGCCTTTAAACTCCCACCTCTGCTCATGGATCCGCAGCACTGGGTGACTATTGAGGTGACCACGTTTATTGGCTGTTGGAATGTTCTAGAATCTAATTTAACACCACAGAACCCATGTCATGAGCTGGCTCTACTTAGCATGAGTATGGTGTTCCTCGTGTTCTGTGAGGCATATGTAGGGCACCCAGTCGGCGTAGCTGAGTTCTGCCTTTAAACTCCCACCTCTGCTCTGGATCTACAGCACTGGTTGACTATTGAGGTGACCACGTTTATTGGCTGTTTATGGCGTGTTTATGTGCCTGAGACAAGACTCAATCCCTGGTCTCTGGTGCTGCAACGTCAGCGGTAAATACTGTATCACCTTGACACACGGATTGTACAGTAACATTGCTCAACTCCAGCTGTATTATGTGATATTGTCTTAAAATCACTATGAATATGTGTGTTTCTCTGTTAGTGACTGTGTCCTAATCCAGATGACCACTTCAAAGGTGAAATATTTTGGTATCTTTGTCCGTTATGTAAATCCTTCATAGAAACCCTTAGGAAATGTTTGTACATCCACATTTTCATGTATTAATTAATTTAGAATTGACACCCTAACATACCCCACATTATTCATGTTAAATACAAATCATCATGGAGCCATATCTTTTCTTACAAGTGCTGATCTCACACCTTAAATGGTTTAAATGTTTTGCTAGCCCAGTTGTTATGGAACTATTGAGAAAAGGTCCAGAAGGTCAATGATTCAAGTCTGAGAACTGACAAACTGCCTCTCTTTGACCCTTGAGCTGTCATTTGCTTGAATTGTACCTTGTTAAGATTGTATCAGTTGTAAGGAGCTCTGGATTAAGGCATTTGCTAAATACTATAAAGATAAACTGATTACACAGGAATCTTGTATCAGTCCATGTGGAATAGCTATTGGTTATCAGATCACAAAATGAGAAATTAGTTAAAGGTGCCAGGATGAAGATACCCTATCTATACGTTCAAATTAGACAAGAAACTACGATCTTCTTAGTTTGACACTGCACGTGGGGAGTAATAATAACAATATAAACTAACAGCATAATAAAAAAGGAAAGTAAATATAAATTACAAGGAGGAGGTATGACTGATGTGCAGAGGACAAAAGGGGAATTATCTTATTGTGGATATGTATTGGGTCAATCTTCCGGCATCTGCTAAAGAAAGAGGGACATGTCTTTGCCAGTGAAAAGACACAACCCTAAAACTTTTAAATCTGGCCTTGCAAGCATGGTCTAGTCTCAGAGAATGATAATTCTCTGGAATGTAATTAATGTGGAACGTAATTAATGTGGAGCAGAAACTTTTGAGACCTGAAAAGGTAGAACAAGTTTAAAACTAAGCATGGCAAAAATAGGAAGTCAGTGGAGAGCTATAGAATCATGTATTGCAGTTACATAAAAAAACTTTGATATACAATTAGATAGATGGTCAGTAGCATTCTGACTGTTCTATAGTGGAGCAAAAGAGAACGAAAGCACACCAAGATGTTGAAGTAATCAAAATCAATTAAGTTGTGGCTGAGAGAGGACAGGCCAGATGACCTGATCACTGTCCAGTTACCACTACCCACCCCTGCAATAGCCTAGTGCCCTGTTTAGTTGAGCAGTTTGCCTGCACTTTGTGAAATCAGGAGGCCCTGTCCTGGATAAGTGTGCTTATAACATGAAAAACAAAGGAATGTCTGTTAGAAACACTTTCTTACCTGCTAATTTATGCATTTATTTAATTAGCCAAACATGTGGCAGCAAAGCACTGTGGACAGATCTATAGACGCAAATACTTTGATGAGCCAGGTTGGTTTGTGCAGACAGAAAGGTTGTGGTAACTCAGATAAACAAAATCGAAACATGTGACAGGTGGGCTACGACAGCAAAAGCACACTTCTATACTTCTATACTTCTATACACTTCTGTCAGTCATGAACAGAAAGTTAAGGATGCAGTGGGTACAGACACATAGTAAGTACACAAGTTGGCACCAAAAGTGCTGTTAATTCAACCTGGCTTGTGTCAATTGTCCAGGCTGGTTGGTGGTGTAATGATGTATGATTTTCTTTGTGGCATCATAAATCAATCAAATAATCAATGAATCATATATTGAATGGCACAGTCCATTTGGGTATTGTTGCTGACCATGTGCATCCCTTCATGAAAACAATTTACCCACCTTCTATTGACTACTTCCAGCACTATGTCATGCACTATGTCACAAAGCACAATTCATCTCAAACTGGTTTCATGTGAACATGACAATGAGTTCAGTGTTCTTCAGCAACCTCCTCAATCAAATGGCAGACCTTTGGTATGTGGTGGAATGATCTGCAGCATGAACGTTATGCAATCATGTTAACGTAGCAGAATCTCAAAGGAATGTTTTAGAACCTAATTTAACACCACAGAACACATGTCATGAGCTGGCTCTACTCAGTATGAGTATAGTGTTCCTAGTGTTCTGGGAGGCATATGTAGGGCGCTCAGTTGGCGTAGCTGAGAAGCTGGCCTACTGTACTACTGGCCTTCTAGTTGGGTGGGTCATCATTCTGAGCTGCACCAGTGACCTCTGCCCAAGCCTGCAGTGGACTGGCATTCCACTCAGGGTACATGCTCATCTTTGCACTGTGAATTTTCTAACATCTACAACAGTATAAGAGGGAACTATTGAAAACAAATACATAAAATATTTGAAACAAACTGTAATGGACAGCTTTCTTTACGGCTGATATTTGCATGGTCAGTACTGTGAAAAAGAACCTGATTCCTTCTTTTGTTTTTATTAGTAAAGCTACTGAATGGTATATTCTCAGTCTATGTTTTAAAATGTATGCAGTGACTGAAAATGTGAAATGTGACTCATGTTTTCCTGGTCACATTTGCTACCTAAACTAAATCCATAGTTTTTTTCTTTAATTTGTGGATTAAAAGGAAACAGCCAGTGAAACTCGTCATCAGTCCCAGTCCTTACAGTCCATTACTCTAACCACATCAGAGGGAAACAACTCCCTCACTCTTCCACCAGCTAACTGAGCAAGATACACCATCAAAACTTAGACACGAGAGCCCACACCGAACTAAATAATACCAATACTCACTCGTTCCCTATGATATTATATGTATTATTTTAGTTATTAAATATACTATGTATATTTATAGAATATATGTCTTACATTCTATGGTTGTATATTCTCTGTTTCTTATGCTCTTCATAATATAATATTATTCTTACATTTATTATAGTCTATATATACTGCTCACAAACGTTTGGGAACAGTGTACCTTTTAGTTTAACGATATATATATATATATATATATATTAATATAACTATAACTATTAATCTGATGAGCGTTTGTTGCTTTAGCAGTTACATTTACATTTTTTTCATTTACATTTTCAGTATTTAGCAGAGCTGTTCTTATGATCAGAAGTGCTTCTGCTTATGAATATATTTCTTACAAGCATCTGACTAGTATGAGTGAAGCCTCATGACCTGCTGACAGAAAAGAAATGCAAAGATAAGAATGACTGTGTTGTACAATTCAGTATGGTAATAAATGTTTTTAGTGGTTTTAATCAACTTTATATTTGAAAACAACTATGTGACTGTCAAATCAACGTCCTGTTTCAAATTCGAATTCTTATTAATTAGGTAATTAGTTTATATCTTACAAGCATTATAACATCAAGGCTGCCCAAGAAGTTTGGGTAACTTTTTGAAATCGCCCAATGTTTCTCCGTTATAACATTTAGGGACTTATTACTCACCCCTGTCTCCCTAGGCTTGCTCAGTTCGAGCTAAGGGCCCAGATATTTGTACAGCTGCTTCGACACTACGCTTCACTGTAAAAAGAGCTATAAAATAGATTTGACTTGACTTGAGTTGACTTCAGTAAGTTATGTAATTCGTACAGCAAATAACGTAACTAAATAACTCGCATAACGTGAGTGATGAATGTGTAGTGATCATGTGAAATTGTTCTGCCCTCTAGCGGAGGACAACACACACACACGCACACACACACGCACACGCACACACACACACACACACACGCGCACACGCACACACGCGCACACACGCACGCACGCACGCACGCACGCACACACACACACACACACACGCTATGCTAACCTACTCCAAAAAGAAATAAAGAAAAAAAGAGAGCCATGCGTGTGTGGGCGGAGTCAAGGCATGATGTCAATGGGCGGGGTCAGTGTGAAGGTTGATTGAGAGCTCAGCGTTAGTGTATGAAGCTACAGTGCGTCAGTACAGTGGGGTATTTATTGAACAGATATCGAGGTGGAACAGTTGCTGGCGTTTTGGGTGACGCAGCGACTGTCTGCTGTCTGACGCTACATGTAAGGGTGAGTATGAAAAGTTGTGTGTATGGGCTATTTCTTAGAGCTAAACGCCTCGTGTGTGTGTGTGTGTGTGTGTGTGTGTGTGTGTGTGTGTGTGTGTGTGTGTGTGTGTGAGAGAGAGAGAGAGTGTGTGACAGCTTTGGGCTCCGCCGACAGGTAGCTTGAGAATCGGAGTTACTGAGTGAAGCGACTTCATTCTCCAGCCCAAACAGATCACCATGTCCCCTTAAAGTAGATCATTGTTATCTGTTTACGCGTCCGGTAGCTTAACCGCCCTTGGGCTGTTTCTTCACAATTACTAGCAGCTAAGCATCTATTTTGGTTAGTAATAACAGAGTAGTGATGTGAGGAGATGTCCCACAGCTGGCTAACTCGAGATAGCTTTATTAGCTAAGCCTAGCTCGCGACAGTTAGTGTGCAGTAGCTAAGCTATATCCGTCTGTCTGAACCGTCCGGTACAAGTCGATTCTCTTGTCTCACGTTCATGTCACTATCAAACATTATGGCTTCTGTATAACATAAAGTTACATTTTAAACCGTTCTTACATTTTATTAAACCGTCTACTATTTTGCAAAGTCTCGTAGGAATTCATTACTGACTATATTATACATAATTCCAGTAGGGTTTTGTTGAAATCGAAATTGTAGCATGTAACAACAAATAATAATTTACTTACATGAATATTGTTAGTAATACAAATTCGTTTTCTCATATTACATTATTCATTCATTCTTTTTCCTAACTGCTTCATTCTGGGCAGGGTTGCAGTTAAGCTGGGGCCAAGCAGGTGGCACAGGGCAAACAACAACACTAGACAGGGTACCAATCCACTTTTGGATAGGCACACACACACACACACACACGCACACTTCTAAAGGCCACTTTAGAAATGGCAGTTAAACTAAATTAACATGCCCTGTAAGAATTTGGGTGGAAACAGGAGTACCTGGAGTAAACTCATACAGACACAGGGAGAACATGCAGACAGTCCGAGGTCAGGATTAAACCTGGCACGTGACAGCCCTATTACATTGTTGTTGTTGTTCTTGTTATGTAACAACAACAATAATGATAATATGTGCTATACTGAGTACTAATATTAATAATTTTGTGCAATTTACTAGTAATTAAGATTAAAGATCCTTCCTCTATTTGTCGTCTTCTTCTTCTTCTTCTTATTGTTATTATTATTATTATTATTATTATTATTATTGTTGTTATTGTTATTATTATTATTATTATTATTATTATTATATTAATCATATACAGTCGAATCCGGTTAATTGGACCACCAGTTAATGGGACCAGCTGCTTATTCGGACCAAATCCTAAAGTACCGAAACAAATCCTATTATA
>JAUZST010051335.1:0-15009 GCA_034779995.1 Parotocinclus haroldoi | reverse complement strand
TCCTGAGTTCTTCAAGAGTCCATTCTGGTTGGGACTCAAGCTTGGGCAATGGTTCTCGAATATAATCCAGCTAAAAGCGCTTAAAAACGCTGGGTAAGTAACAGTTTGTAGTGTTTACTCTGGATCTAGAATGAAATGGAACAAAGAACCTATGTTGCCGAAGCATTTGATACTCTACAGTGCTCGACCAGGTTGTAGGAATGTTCTAGATGTTCTAGAGTGGAATGGGACAAAGACTGCCAGGAAAGCTAAATGGTAAGAAGGTTCTAGGGTGGTCCTCCTCGTTCTAGAATGCAACTGAACAGAGAGGCACAGGGGAAAAAAAAGAAGACTAGCAGTGGTCTAGAACGGAACAGACCGAAGACGCCTGGGATGAACAAAGCTAGGAACACTCTAGAATCTAGAATTCTCGTTCTCTAACGGAACGGAAGGAAATAAACATAAGAGGAGTGCTCTAGAGTGTTCATCGTGGTTCTGGAATGAAACGTAGGTGAAGCACTAATGTTCTCGAGTGGTCGCCCGGGTGAATTCTAGGATGAAATCGAGCAAACAAACGGTTGCACCGGTGAGGTCTTAGAAGGTTCTAGGGTGCTCCCCCTGATGCTCGAAAGGACTGGAGAAAGGACGCTGAGGGAAGGAAGACTAGGAACGTCCTAGAGATGTTCCTCCTGGCCCTGGAACAGATCGGACAAAGACACGTAGGAGAAGCAAGATTAAGAACGTTCTAGAGTGTTCATTTTGATTCCAGAACGAAACAAAGCAAAGACACGGAGGGGAGTTAAGACGAGGAATGATGGTTCTGGAACGGAACAGGGAAAAGACACAGGAGAAGTAAAGCTAGGAATGTTCTTCCTGGTTCTAGTACGGAATGGAACAGATACCCAGGAGAAATGCTGTAAGTCTGGGGAGGTTCTGGAGATGGTCATGCTGGATCTACAATAAAACAGGACATCCTGATTTCACTGGTGAAGTCTTGGAAGGGAAGGGAAGGGAAGACACAGTGTTTAGTGCAGTGTTAACTCTGGTTCTAATCCAGAATGGGCAAGCAGAACTCAAACACTGGAGAACCTGTTCCTTTTGAGCAGCCTTTAAGAAAAGGAACACCCCCTTGATCCTTCGTATGAAGCTCAGGAACTACAGCGTGTTTTGTAGATGTTTGTAGGAATTATGGAATGGCAGCCATGCGTGATAAAGAGAGATGAAAGGCCAGAAGATGAACAAGGCTGTGATTAGGAATCATGACTCAGTTCCTGCTCCAGATTTTATCCTGCAAAACACGCACTACGCGCCGCCGTGCTGCAGCACCTGAGCTACTGAACTACAGACCAGAAGGTCCACGGTTCAAGTCCCGGTGCTGCCGACCGGCCACGAGCAAATCTGTTAACCCCCAGCAGTTTGGGCAGCACCTCGTGAAGTTTGAGACGTTTCATAACAAGATGTTGATCGTGCATGTCTGATAAGGCCCACCCACAGACGTTAAATCATTCCTTTTTTCTTTGTCTGATACACCATATTCAGCCCAGCGAGCACAGCAAACCAGCTTTGGGTTTTTCGGAGCCTCGGAGGGTAAAAGCGGAGCTCGTTGTGCCAACGATCAAACACAATACGGTGCAAAACGGTGTAATCACGAGCCGGGAGCCGCTCCAGAATAAACATCCTACGGGATTTAGACTCTAGCGGTTGGTGCAGACATAACAGTTTACACTTAAAACAGGTAATAATCCGTTCTGCTGCTAATTACAGCCTCCTGATGGTCGTAGCAACGCCAGAATAACGCCGGCATGCCTATACTTTTGCAAACGAGCCGCTCAGGCTTCAGAGAGATCTGTTCTCAAAAACGAACGGCACACAAAGTTTAAATATTTCTTAAATATGCCTTCTAGTTAGGCACTTTCCGCCTTTCTACCGTCTAAATCCACCGCTCCAGGAGAGCGCAGGGTCGAGGAGAGAGGCTCGTCTGGGTTTCAGTAAATCACGTCCAGAAACAAAAGGACTGGGACTTCTGTACTGACGATCAATAGTAAAGAATAAAGAATAAAAACGGAGACCAGAGACACAAACTACAGGATGTGACACAGGACAAAAAACATATTTCGTTCGAAAGAGCAGAAAAACGAGACGTTTTGTACTTTTTGCTTCTTTTAAAGCAAAAAAAAAAAAAGGTTTTTGAAGCCTGAAAAATAAAGCTTTCAACCCTGGCAAAGAGGAGCTCTGGTATCTGAAGTGGTTTCTTCCTGAACGTGTGTGTGTGTGTGTGTGTGTTAAATAAACCAGGCCTGCCAGACAATCTAATAAAGCTGCACTTATTCTCTCTGGAGCTTTAAAACGGCACTGTGACGCACGCCGGGTACGAGCTAAAGGTTTGCCTAGTCATCGCACGCAGACAGCGCTAACGTCAGAGCCGGCAGGGCGTCCCATAATCAGACGTCAGATCAAAAAGCCACGATTCTGCCGCGTTCATGGCCAAGATGTCCAAGAGTTCCATCGAACCCGGGAATCGGACTAAGAATCCGATAAATAGAGGTGAGTTTTTTTTTCCCCAGTAATCGGGTTTCTCACAGCAGGTAATCACGTCACACGGTTGCCAGGTCCGCTTATTCTAAGGACTTCTACAATTCTTTGCATCTCCTGGGATCTGGCAACCTTGGAATTAGAGGCGAAATGGAGCCACTCTGGTTCGTGAGTGTGCCCCCAGCGAGGTGGAACCTATAAACACAAAAATATAACCCTGTGCTTTGGGACGATTTATGCCGTTTTGAAGCTTTAATCCCACGTTTAATCCCACGGTTGCCAGGTCCCTCTGGAAAACCGGCGGCCAATCAAAGCCACGTCTTCAGAACACAACAGGCAGCTTGTATGCGTGCTGCGAGAAATCCGATGACTGGCCTAAAATCCAGTTTGGACGTTTTCGTCAGTGCTGTGGTTCATTCCAGGGTTGCCAGATCCCTCAAAAGAATCCCACGCCAGGTCTATGTAAATAAGCCCAAATGAAGAAATCGAATAACTGCTTTATTTTTTAAGTGTCTGTTCCCAAACCAGTAGCAGAGACCAGTTAGAGCTAGGTCCTGCTGGTCTGAGCTGTTTAGCCTGGCTCTGTTTATTGCTCTAGAGGTTCCTCATCCAGGAGAAAAACAGAACCAGGACTTCAGACATGACCACGCTGACTCCTGAGCACATAATGTATATTTATGAGAAGAACCAGAGAGTGAGAGCATCACGGCTGCAGACAACGCCCACAAGCTTCGCCTCGGTCGGAGCTTTGTACGCTCGGAGTGTGAGAATTCCCTGTAGGCACGCCCCCTCACGTTTTGAGACCGGATCAAGGGCTGTGGGAACGTACCATTCCACCGTAGCTTGTTGTGTCTAGAGACGTGTACGAGGGAGGAGGGTTTCCCTCAGCCCTGCCAACCGTGACCGTCCCATTCGTCTGCCGCACAGACGTCAAAAAATACGCAAAACAAGAGCGTGAAGTGCTGACCCAGACCAATCTGGCTCAGGCGTAGGCATGGCCAGGACGCAGGGCTGAGCACGGGGCGCCGTGGGACTGCTCTAAAGGGAACCGTGGGTCTGTGTCTGTGTTTGTGAATTCCAGTGACATCAGCACCAAAGAAGGTCTGCACATGAGCTCAGCTTTCCACACCGAACCCAGTGGAACACGGAGCGACGCCAGACGTCTGGGTTACTACAATAAACAGCCAGACGCTTCAGTCAGGCCCACGTGGGACAGGTTGGAAAAAGTGGCGTTATGTAACCCTGAGAGACGGGAATGCTCTCGCTTCAACACACGGGATCCAAAAGAAACGGATCCGATCGCTTTTAGGGAACAGGGTCACTACAGAATCCTATTTGGTCCGACCACAGACCGTCCCGAGCTCACCGGGGTTCAGTCACACATGTTCTGCTATTCACCACCCCCTCGAAAGTCCTGCTTGCCGGCTGAGCATTCTAACTCACCTCTTTTACATTTTATTTAGGAAATCATTTAATTTCACATTTTAAAACATTTTACAATATTAATTAATTTATTTATTTATTTATTCCCCCCCCCCCCCAAGTGTGTTGGCATAAATATTAATAATTTTATTCGTATATAATTTTGTGTCTATATATATATATATATATATTCAGTATGATTAAAATAATATTAAATAAGTTAAATAATTATTGTTCAGTAGACTAATAAATAAATGTATTAAATAAATATTTTTTAAAAATATAATAAATAATAAAAAGCAACTCCCCTCTTTTCTTATTTTATTTATGAAATAATTTATAAATTCACGTTTTTAAAAGTTTAAAAATATATTTAATTATCAAATTTTTTTATTTTCTTCCCAAATGTGTTGGCATAAATATTAATAATTATATTTATGAATATATCATTTTGTTATTAAATACTATTTAATAACTATTATTCAGTAGACTAATAAATAAATGTATTAAAAAAATAAATAAAAAATATATATATTTTAAAAATATAAGAAATAATATAATCATTGTTCGGCAGACCAATAAATGTTAAACAAAATAATAAATAAATAAAAAATAAAAAAATATTGTGCAAATAATCAATAAAAAGATCATAAATCATAAAAAGAGTCTAATAAATAATCATAGCTCAATATACCAACAAATAACTCTAATGAATAACAACAACTTTTCAGAAGATCAAAAATACATGTAAAAAAAAAACAAATTCAATAAATAATCTTTTTTCTGAAGACCAATACAAAAAAAGGGGGGAAAAAATTAAATTATTAAAAATAATAATAAATTATCATTGTTCTGTAGACCAATATATAAATGTAAAAAACAAACAAATAATTTTTTTTTTAAATAATTCAAAAATAACGATTATTCAGTAAACGATACACAAATGTTAAAAAACAAATTACATTTTAATTCTAATAAACAATCATTAATCAGCAGTCAAATAAATCTACTCGATTAGTATTATTAATAGTCCGGAGTCGTAACCACTGACTCCTCCCATCACCAGGTTATCATACCGCGTTCCGTCAAATACCCCGGTGCTGGCATTGTTCGTTTTGGAAACCAAGCCACTGATATAATGGAGAGATAAAAGTACGAGTTCGAGTTACAGTTTAACTGCTGACGGCTCGAGTTTAACGGCTCCTTTTGCGGCACTAGAACTCTTCAGCCTTCATCTCAGAGCGAGAAGCCAAACAATGCAAATAGCTGGGAGATAACAAATCCATCAAAGCTAAAATAACAAAAGGCCTGACTGAACATCTCCCCCGGGTCAGGTCTCCCCTTACAGGGTGAAAGATTCTGGCAAAAAAACAAAAAAAAAACAACAAAACAAAAAAAACCTCGAATGAACCTGTCAGTTTTGGCAACGCGGTCAAAGGAGCCAGGTTTCACACTTTGAACTTTATCCACGGTGTAAAAACTAATTGTAAAGCCCAAACAAGCGATCTAACCTGAGAAGCCTTGCGGTGCTGCTTTGAAGCCTATCGACCCCGCAGTGTGGGCGTGGCAGGGGTTCGTACGGTACTGCCCTCACAGAGGAACGCCTAAAATTGTGTACGAGGGGTAAAAGCGACTTCTTCCAAAGAGACAGAGACGAGCAGAAATCTGCCGGGGACGTTCAAACCGAGCGCGAGGTCAAAATATCTGGACATTCTGGCCAAATCTGCAAGTAGATGCCACCTCGGGAACAACAAACGATTTGGACGCAGTTCCGAAAAGAAAGTCCCGTTCGACCTTCCCTCCCTCGACTCTCTCCCTACTGGGGTGCCAAAGAGGACAATCCAAAACAGAGGACCTAGGAGTTTGGGGGACCTGGATGTCAAACTTTAGAAAACACAGATATGAGGTAAACCCCTCGCTGGCTGCACACAACCCAGAGGGAATGAGCCCAGTTATGAGAACACTCGTTTTCCAGAACACACAATGCCGTATCACCCTTAACGAGGTAACCAGTGGACCGGCACAAATGCCCCGTGACCGGTACCTTCCGGGTACAGCTAGGTCTCCGTTTTCAACCGTAGCTCCTACTTAGCCAGTGTCCAGAGTTTTTTTTTTTATCTATTATCGCTTTGTTATTAGAAATCGATACGCTCTGATAACACACTGATGCAAACCTTTGCCTCTTCGCAGGTCTGCTAGCTCTGGAAAAAAAAAAAAGCAGGGAAAAGTTCAAGCCAGCTGATTCCGCTCCAGAAATGTGGGAGGAGGAACTAGAGGAATGCAGCGCGATACCGAGGCAAACAATCCCGCTTTGTTTCTTACGAACTGATCCAGATCCGGGAGGCGCGCATGCACCGTGCCCTCCGGTCGAGTCGTTAACGTGGCAACGCTGTCCCTGCCGTTCACCATTATTCACCAGTGACTGGAGTCATTTTACTCCAGGTGCGTTTACCCCTAGCGTTAAGCTAAACGCTTTCATCTTGGCGTGGGCAGGAACGGGGTGAAGGAACGTCCACTGGGATCGAGCCGGGAATAAAACCTGCTGGCAGGGCTAAACAGGAGGAACATGACAGGCATTCCTTTCGGCTCCCAGGTCCCATGGTTTCACCACGCTATTCTCACGCTGGACCACTGGGGACGCACGGGATCCAAACAAAGTTCGGTTAGATAAATACAGAGACCAGAATAACCGCAATCACACCTCCGGGGCGGCACGAAGCCCGCCGACAGCCCCGAAGGTCGCTGCCATTTATAACAAGGTTATAACAGACAGCTGGCTGTTCAAGCTTTGCACCACCATTAGGGTAATTCCCCTAAAACGCTTGTTCCGGGGGTTAGTCAGGAATGAAGGACATGTCAACAAAACGTCAGCGCTGGAACACAAACAGCTTAGGTTTCGACCCAAAACCGAAACCGAAATCTACCACCATCAGCACGGCTCTTAATGCAAAATGCCAAGAAGACCTGTTTCTTTTTTGTCCCACAACCCCGACCACGGCACTTACCGACCCTTATCCGGCCAATGCCCCACATGTTTGGGCTGGAACCGCCTCCGATTTGGATTATATTTGGGATACACCGTGGGCTTGACGGTGTTGGTGGTGGCGTGATGAGCAGAGCGTCTGGGTCCGGCCGTGGGTATAAAAAAGAGACGGCTAAAAAAACAAACACCGAGCGTGGGTGGACACGGTGACAAAAGCGGATCACGGTGAGACAGTAATGGTTCTTGTGGCTGAACTAGTTACACCATTCTGTCGCCCCGAGACAGGCCCGGCCAGATTGGGACAGGAATAAAACCAGTGGACGGCAACACTGCGGCCACAGGAATGGCAAAGCGAACGGCGAGAAATTCTGTAAATGTAAGAGTAGCACGGCCAAGTAGCAGAGCTCAAGAGAAACGCTTACCAAAACAAAAACGACAGCCAGACAGCCCCAGGTGGCAAAACGAGCAAGCAGAGAGGAGGTGAGGATCGCACCAAAAAAAAGCAGCGACAACTAGGGCGGGGCTGAGAATAAGATAAACGTTTTTTTATTTTATTTGGTACTAGGAGTGAACCCTTGGTGCCCCTGGCTACTGGAAGGGGTGTTTTGATTTCGGAAACGCTCCCGTTTGTTACTGAACCCTATTTGAGAGTCGGTTAAAGAGGAAGGGGTTCGGCCTGAACGCAAACCCAGGGCTGCTTTTCCATCACAGAATCTTAAACAATTCCACACAAGGCTCGTACAGGAGAAACAAGAAGGAAAAGAACCGAAAAGAACACTCCATTTCCGGTCCCAAACCCTCCGTTTGCTTCAACACAGCTCCAATAAGACCTATAATCCCAGTCCTGAAATCGTAACTTCCAGTCCAGTTCCACAGTTTTGATTCTAAGGTGCCATATCCCATAAACAAAAGTCTCCGACCTAAAGCTCAAGCTCTAGGAGCGCCCAGTTCCAGTACTTCTGGTACCGAGGGTGCAGTTTCAGTACCAAACATCAGCTACACGCACTAAAGTTTTCAATCCCAGTTCCCAAGGCCTTTCGTCTATGACCTAACGGTACTCAAGGGCGAGGTTTGCAGACGGTTTGGGTTGCCATGTTTGTCGATTATGAATAACGTCGCAAAGCTGAGATACAGCTCCACACAGCTACTCTCAGGGGGCCGCGACAATGTCGATGACCTGGCAACCGGACAGCTGATTTACGTGATTAGGTCGTACGGTGTAACAGTCCAAAACCCCCGTCCCGGTCCCTGGACCCGCTTTTCTGACGTGGCCTGGTTCTTAATCCTTCCGCGCTCCGCCGTGGGACGTTTATTAAAAACGGGGCGTCGGTCACTTGATTAAAGTTTGCCTTCCACACCACCCTCTCCCTCCCTCCCTCCGACAGCAGCGTGAGATCAAAGAGCGCTAATCGCTACCGCTATAGCTGCGGCGCCTGGTGTTATTGGTGCCTTCCTGCCTACGCAGTCTTTGTAATGGGAGAAACGTGCGAGTATCTGGTTCCAGTTCATTTAACGTTAGACAGGGACAGAAACGAGACTGGAATTACAAATGAGGGAAACGTTATCCTTAACCGTACCAGAATCCTCACAGCTAATAACGCGAAGACAAGAGGTTCCCTACGCCGAGGGCGTGTGCAGCACAAACGCTCTCCAGCCATGCTACGACATGACATTTTTTGCCATTTACTCATAAATGGGTCTAGACGTTACCGTAGCCAGTCTTTACGGGACGGGGCACATCAAAAACAAAACATTACACCCAGCCCAAGTTCACCCGTCAGAACCACGGGGTTTTTCCGCTGTAAAAACGTTTGGTTCGAGGAAAGTGGAACCGTGTTTTTCTACAGACCGCCAAGCCGACGCCAAAGCTTCCAGTTGTGATGTCACAGATCCTAGTTCCTAGTGCGTCTCACCGAGGCTCCAGTTCCTGTACTGAGGATCCCTGCTTGAGCTTCCACGAGTCAGAGTCGGAGTCTCCAGTATCAAAAAGGGACCGTTCTCAAAACAAAGGAAAACCAATTACAGTACCAAAACTATAGGTTCCAATAGCAAAGCTGTCGGTTCCTGCACCCAAACTTAAAGGCGAAACTTTTACTCGTACGAGTCAGAAAGAAGAGATCAGGTCCGGCATCGTTACTCTGAATCCCTGGTCTCCTGTTGGGCGGCACACGTGCGTTGGCGTGGTGCCTCCCGGCCATGCTAACGACCAGTTTCACCTGGGTTGTGTCACGTTAACCAGATGGCAGAAATGACCGGTTTCACCTCAAGAACGTTTCCAAATGAGAGCGTGCCCTCGGCCTGGACTGGAACATTGTGTCGCTCTGCTCAGCCCAGGTCCCTGGATGGGATTTATTTTGGCTACCAAATGTACGCCAGGAACCAAATGCCCTCGGGGGCCGTGTGCGCCACCACATGGCTTATTTATGAACGAGTCACAAAGGTGCATGATTGATCTTCTGTGCCGACTGTCTGCCAGTGTTCCTGTCCAGGCTGCAGTCATTTTTGGGATCGTAACCCGTCCAAGTTTACGATTACCATTCTGGTTTGATCCCTTTGGCAACCAACCTTCAATACGGGTTTGGTGTGAACAGAAGGACGGTGGTGCGGAAAGCGACCCGTGGTGCCATATGGTGGAGGATCTGGAACCTTGGTAGGATCCGCGCCACCGTGGCACTGTGACGGCGGTCCCTCCCGGTCCCTCCCGGTCCCTCTGACTCGACCCTCACCGAGACGATTTCCTGCACTGTACTCCTCGCGCCCATCGGCGTCGCAGGTCCCTTACGGCAGGGGCCGGTCATTCTGTTCCTGATTATACACGCTTCAGCAGTTGGAGCTCACGAGCAGGAATTCTCACGGCTGGTCAACACAATGAAGCTGGAGTCGCACGACCACGTTCCAAATATAGAAGCAGGAGCCTCGGGCGTGACCTTTTCCCTTACTGAAAGCTAATCGGGGTGGGCCGGACGCCGCAGCGCTCTAAGCTTCCTCCGTGGGTGGGAGGTGACGGATTATCGCCACCGCTCTCCTATTTCGTCACCTCGCCTCGTCTCAGCCCGGCTCTGCACCCTGGAGAGCCCCATATAGGCACCTGACACTGGGCTACGGGTTTAAACTTCCCGAACGCTCCATGTTTGAGACGCACGTGCCTGTTTGCTTCTTTAGATCCGGTCCTTTTTCTTCCCCCCAGCGGCAGCGGCCCGAGAGATAAAAGCGTTTCTTTCACCGGTCCTCGGGATGAAACATGGCCGGCTCCTGGAAAGGTCGTTAGTAAAGCCGTTACTCAGCTCATGCATCTTTCAGTAACATGTGTTCGGCGCTGGTTGTAATTCATGTCAGCGAGGCTTTACGAGGAACACGATCCCGTAGGTGCTAATGAGCGACGGGACAGATGGGCCCAGGATAACGAAGGCACGGCAGAACCCCATTAAATGTGGACTGCGGATATTTTTTTTTGGGGGGGGGGGGAGTGTCACATATAAATCGGGGGCGCATCGGTCTGCACCGGGACGTCTGCTCGAAGGCTGCGTACGGAAACGTAAAGCCAAAAAGCCGCCCCACACCCGAGATCAGTCTCTCAGGAAAGCAACACCCAGGTCTGTGCTGACGTTACTAAAAACAGCAGGGTCTCCGGGGGGTGGAAGGGTGTGGAGCCAGAACAGTGTACGGTATTAACGTCCTCCTAACAATGTGTGTGTGTGTGTGTGTGTGTTTTAATAAACAGACACGCAGGGCCTTGCTGTAAGGACGCTCCCGCTTCCAGCTTTTTAAACAGAGTGAAACGATCCGTTTCGAGTTTCCATAACGAGAAACGTTCTGTCCATCGCCACTCTGCTTTCGCTGTTTTTTTATGTTCGGTTCAAATTATTTTATGTTCTATTTTTAGGTCTTCTGTCCCCAAAGGTGCGACCGCACTGAGCACGTCTTATGGTCTTTTGAGTTCATTTAGTTCTTTTTCTTATTGTCTGCAATTGTAAAATGCACTTTGAGAGGTTTTTTTTAACCCTTTTTTTAAAGTATTACTGTTGTTTTGGCTTCTTTTTTTGTTCTCCTGTTTATCATGCTGCTTTTAGAGAATTATCCCCCCAAAAAATGTGTGACTTCACGTTTAAACATGATTTTCTATTTTTTTTTCCACTCTAGTCTTTTTTCCATTTTTGTATTATTATTATTATTTATTATTATTATTATTGTTTAGTTTTGCCTTTGTTTCCAAAAGGTTTTCCATCCAATATGACGTCATTAATTACGACTTTTAAAACTTATATCTCTCCACTTTCCTCTTTGTATCTTGTTTTCTGCACAAAGCGAGGTCACTATTAATATTATCATCATCTTTTTTTAAACGATTTCTATCCGACAACATGTTCATATCTTGGTTTCAAGGATTTTTCTATGCAACTTGAGGCTCATATTTTATTTCTCTGTTGTTTTTAAAAGATGCTCTTCTCAGTAAGAGGCCAGGCCGTTCTTAATTAGTTGCCTTTCCGTTTTCTAGAGTTCGCGCCCTGGGCTTCCGAAACGTTTTCCGTCGCTCTAAGGTCTGCGGTTCGCGCTGTAACGCATGGAAACGGTTTTTTGCATCATTTCCAAACGGTTTGGGAGGCAAAGCGGGTAAAAGGAGAGCAGACGGCTGAGGGGGTTTGCTTTACTCGTGTCACATTCATGATGTTTTCTTTTAAATGTAGAGGCATAAAGCCCATCTCGAGGTCTGTGTGTTAACCCAGGGAAACACAGGCAGGTAGGTCTCTGTGGGACGCCCTGATCACCACATCCCGACTCGGGGGGGGAAAAAAAGGTGTAATTTAAAAAGACGCCGACGCACCCAATCATCCAGAAAGGCCTGTAATGTTGCAGAAATAAACACAGGTGCTGAAGGAACCTCCTCCTGCTCAGGACCATTATCCTGTCAGAACAGAGGCCACTGGGGCTGAGCCGGGGGATTTCCACCTGAAATCAGAGACTAGCTGCACCCCCGTCCAAGGTTACGACATGCTTTCTGCACCACGGCTTCACCTCTTAGTCTCAGACTCAGAAACAGAGTGGCGAAAAGGTTTCGGCACCCTTCCGCCGACGTTCAGGAGACCGGAGTTGCACGTTGGGTCGGCTGTCCATCCCATTTCAGGCTTGCACCCGGTTTCCCTGTGTCTCTGGCAAGGCGGATTCTGGTCCAATTTGAGCTTTTGTACGTCATGCTCAGGACTCCTCGACCCCAAGTCGTGTTCTCACGCCGTTTTCACGCCGTCGTCGTTTTCGTTTCGTTTCCACTTCCACGTTTGTCCGTCATTTCCCTCAAGGTTTGCACGTTGTTTTATTTAGGTTTTTCCCCCCCTCCCAGGCGGATCCTGATCCCGGTTTCAGAATCAGACGTTATTTCACCCTGAAAGGTATTCCGAGGTATTTTTGATTCTATCTGAGAGTCGAATGTTGATTTGTGCGTCGGTTTCCCAGGTGTTTTTAGTCCGTCTTCGCAGGTCTAAAACCTGTTGACCCAGCTTGAGATATGCATTTTCTTTTATGTTCTTCTCCACCCTTTTTTTTTTTGGACCCATTTTCAGGTTTATCTCGTCCCTGTGCCGTTTCCAATGCTTTTCGTCCTAATTTGAGATCTTTATGTCGCTTTTTTTTTCTCATCTTTCTCGTCTCGTTTTCGCGAACCGTTGAGCCAGTTTGAGATTTGTTTATTATCTTAGGTGGTTTTCAAGCTTCAGGTTTGTGTGTTTTTAATATTTATGTCCTGGTTCAGCTTTATCCTTGATTTTTATGGTGCTTTCGAGACATGGCACCGCTGATCAAATGTGTCCGGGCATTTTCAAATACATTTTCCATCCAAATTGGGTTTTTTTTTTTCTTCTATGACCGTTTCTTTTGGGTAACATTTTGCATCGTTTTCATCACACCAGAACGCGGACCGTCTCAGGGACGAGTTCTTAGTGCATAAAACGTATCCCGTCTCATCAGTGGGCAGAATAAAAGTGAGTCGGGAGGAGGGCAGAAGGTCCGGCCTTCACGAGAACCGACAGGGACAAAAAGTAGCTGCTCAGAGGCAGACAGGAAACAGAAAAAAAGCTATGGGCCGTGGTTGAAGTGGATTAATCTGGCTTTGGCGAGATCCAGGGGTCTGAGCTCAGCGCTAAATCAAGGGAGGAAAGAAACGACCAAACTCAGTGTTTGTATAAAGTCACTGTCACGACTCAGGGTAATAAGTTCTCACCTCTGTCTGGGGTTTGTAGGATGGAGGGGGAAAAAAATCTGGAGTTTCTGCGTCCATGAGGACATTTTATAAAGCTTTCAAAACGTTTACCCAAGAATCAGAAATGTTCGGTTTGTTTTATATCCGCTTTGGCATTTTTAATGCTGCATTCAAAACGTTTACCCGATTTCAAAAGGGTTTACGTTTTCCCCACACACACACACACACACACACACACACTGCTGTTTTCTACAGGTTTTCTGTCACTGTTGGTACTTTTGGGTCGCTTTGTTTTTAAATCCTCCAAAGATCTTCTGAACTTCTGAAAAAAATTTTTAAAAAATGTAAAAAGTCCGCAAGCTTATATTACGAGCAATTTTCCCACCAACGCCATAATGATAATATTTTTAAACATTTTTACAGATTTTAAAACAAAGCCGCTTCTCTCCCAAAGTTTTCACACTACGCAATATCGTTAAATTAAAAAAATTAAAAAAAAAAGACATTTGCACCAACGCATTGGAGGCGTTTTTTTTTTTTTTTTTGTTGTTTTTTTTGCTTCAAGCTTTGTACAAGTGGCCATTTTCATATTATTGCTTTTCAAAAGGAGTTCTCTGAGCTTCCCGTTCTAAACATGAATTCTCACCTTTCTAAAGTTTTATGAACAGGGAATGGACAGATCAGTTCTGGGGTTACTAAACACCTTCTGAGCTCGGCCGATCTAAACGTCGCTTCACTCACCTCCCTGAGAATCAGGCTACATAGCAAGATTAGGAACAAAGTTCGACCAAAAACAAAGCAAGTCAAGAAAAGCTTCACAATTTCCGGCTCTCGGGGCGACGCTCCAGATAAGGAAATCCGTAAGACACGATTCACAGACACCCCGAGACTAGAAGGCGTTTCCTAAAGCTTCAGCTCGCTCTCACACCACGACTCTTGGAAGACAAAATGCTGTTCAGGATCATATGTAGGTTCAAAATCTAACCTTGACCAAAAACCTGTTCATTCACGATTCGTTTCTGCGCTCAAAAGGGTCTAGAGGTAACGATTCGGTTCCTCAAACGACTCCTTAAAGCGAATCGCGGTTAAAGTGCTTTTAATCCAAACCAGTTCGGAGCCACGTGAGATAAAAACGCTGTTCAGGATCAAATCTGGTTTAAAAGCTCAACGTCAGAAGCAAAACATTGTCTGTATTCACCTAATCTGATTCACGAATCAAAACGAATCATCAGCCGACACACTCCAGGACACACACTTACTCACACCGGGGCACTTTGGAGACGCCGACTGACCCTGGAATGTGGGAGGAAACAAGAGCCTATGGGGGGTGGCGAGGGGGGCTTTGCAAACCACACAGACACAGGGAGAACATGCAAACTCACTAATGTAAAAGCACTCCGAAGATCACAAACCACCACTGAGCCAAACGTTACACTGATTGATTGATTGATTTTTATATTTGGATTCTTTATTTTTTTATTAGTATTTGCAATAATTATTATTATTATTGCTACCATTACTGTTCATTTATTGCTAACACTTATAATATCACCATCAATTCTTATTATAATAAAAATAATAATGATAATCTTTCACTATTAAAACATTTCTAACATTATTATGCCTATTATTATTATTATTATTATTATTATTATCATTATTACTATTAAAAGTTAATCATGAGTATTTTTAAGGACCGCATTATTATTAGCAATTTATAATTAATATAATTAATATTTATAATAATTCTTGCTAGCATTTCTTATACCACACTTACAATAATAATTATAATAATAATAATAATTATTATTATTATTATTATTATTATAATTATAAATGACTAGCATTTCCAATACCACAATAAAATAATAATAATAAATTACTAGCATTTCCAATACCACCA